>APFE030625718.1:224943-259518 GCA_000404065.3 Pinus taeda | reverse complement strand
GTGTTGCCCTACCTTAAGGGTTTGATAATAAAGAAGCATTTCTATCTATTCAGATCTTGTTATTCTTGGGTTTATTTATATTTTCATATATTTTTGGGTTAGATCTATAACAATTGGTATCAGAGCTACAACAGAAATTGGCCAATGATCTGAGCCTGAATGGGGGAGAATTGCCGCAGTTATATCTCCTCCTAAGTGGACCAAGTTATCGGATATGAGGAATCTGTCAAGTTTAGAAGTGATTTGGTGCTTTCCCGCTCTGTGATTACTCCATGTGTACTTACCATTAAAAAATTGTAGATCAATTAGAGAGGTGTTTTGGATGAAGTCTTTGAAGTGGGTAGTTTCCTGTTCCAACTTGTTTCTTCCTCCCAGCTTTTCCTCCAGCTTGGTGATCATGTTAAAATCCCCTCCAATGATCCAAAGAGGATGCATTCTGTTGTTATTCAGAGCCCCTATCGTATTGAGAAGAGCAGTTTTGTTTCCTGCTTCCTGCGGGAAATAGACATTGGAAAGGTGTCCATGTATATTGGTGCCTAAGATGTGGAAGGTGGCCTGAATGAAGTGGTGAGACGCATGGAAGTCGGAGAGGGTTAACGCTCTCGTGTTCCATGCAATTGCCAGCCTCCTGATGCTCCTGAGGTGTCCACAGCCACCAATTGACAACCTGGCCATGCTTTAGAAAGGATGCTTCCTAGTGTGCTGCTATTACACTTGGTTTCTTGGAGAAAACATATTTGCGACTTTTCCATTTTTATCACATTTTTCAGTATTCTAAGTTTCCCTGGGCTATTGAGCCCTCTTAAGTTCCATGAAATGAGCTTCATGATTCACTAATGGTTGGGGGTTTGTAGTACTTTTTCAATTTTGCATACCTGCTTGAGTCCACCAGGATTTTCCTGACTTCTATTGTTCGCTGGAGATCCGTTCTTCTTCCCCTCTTTTTGAAGTCTTTTGGCGGGAGACCGCCATCCCAGTGGCTTCCCGGCTGGATGCCTAGTTGTTTCTACTGATAAGCTCTTGATATGACCACTTCCAGTTTGTTGAGTTGAAGCTCTGGGATATTATCGTAGTCCCTCTTTTTGCAGGCTAGTTCTAGCTATAGAATGTCTAGTCCTTCCATATCTATACTTTCTGGTTCATCCATCTGTTGCACCTGATTGTTTCCGGTTGTGGATATATTTAAGCTTTGGGGTTGCTATGGAGTTCCATCAACTTCCATGTCATTTTCTTTCTCTGCAGGCTCCTTTTGGCTATCTTTGGGGGTGGCCTCAACACCCATGGAGGTTTGTGACTTGGGAGGAGGGCTCAAAGGAGGGGGTTGGGATGAGGCAGAGATGGGCGTGGAGCTGGGCTTAGAGTTCAGATTTTGCTCATCGGAGGCTTGAGCTAGAATTTCAAAGCTGTTACTTGTAGCAGGGATGGAGGCAGAATCTAGCTGGGGTTTTTTCCCGGTTGAGGGCTTTTTGTGCGCTCGTTTCCCACTGGGTGCTTTGGCAAAGCCATCCTGGGATGGAGAGTCGGAGGGGTCAGGCACATTGATCTTGGTATTTAGCGGACAATCTCTAAATAAATGTCCATGAGCATGACATTTTCGGCAGCGAAAAGGTACATGTTCATAATCCAAGGGTTGGATCCATTCATGGTCATAATGAGAAAGACTTACCGAGTCCAGCAGGGCTTGGTCCAGGCACATGAAGACGCAGATGCGGGCATAGGAGGTATACCTGCGAAGCTTCATTTCTTCCGCTGCCTTTACGTATTCACCTAGTCCATTTCCTATGTCTTTAAGCAGGCCTTCATCCCAATATTCATTTGGAAGTGAGTACATTCTTATCCAAACTGGAGCCCAGGTTAGGTCTTCCTTATCCGGGTTGAATCTTGCTACCCAATCTCTTAGATACAGTCCGACTGAGTTGAAAAAGTATGGCCCTTCATCCATGATTCTGTACTTGTCTTCTAGGCATAAGCAAATCGCTGTAAAGAACCCTTTCGGTCCTAGCTGTAGTGTGACGTGGCCTTTGGGTTTCCATTTAGCTGCGATCCATCCATATAGCGTTTTTTCTGTCGGCGAGAACCATATAAATTTCCCAATGAGGGTGTGATCCCTCATGTACTGGATTCATTCGTCGATATTCTGTCCTAGTAGCTCTATTCTTGGCCTTTCAGCTGTGATTGGTTTGTAGGTTTTTGAAGTGATCTTAGGCCTTTCCTCCGGCCTGTCCTTTCTTCCTGGAGTATCTTCTCTCTTGTTTTCCTGATTATTAGTCGCTTTGTGCTTGCTTTGCTGCAGGATCTCGTTGTTGAGCGCCTCCTCATCTACAGATCCGAAGACGATAGGCCTCTCATGCCCTGGCGACACTGCATTTTCTGTGGGGGAGGGCAATGATGCCCCCCCCTGGGGGGCATCCATGTGCTCTGCAAATAAGCCTCGTACTACCCTGTCGAAAGAAGCTTGAGGTCAAGTCCTGGATGATTTTTGCGCCTAAACCGTCTGCGCCGTTTCAGAGTATGGTCAGAACCCTAGCAGCAACGCTCTCCCAAGAAATCATTAATATTAATACCATTGTGATAACCAATTTTTTTTGGAATGTTAGATAGTGCACTAAGCAGATTCAAAAACGCATTGTGTGTGTGCGTGTGTGTGCTTGTTTTACATTTTTGGGTAGAGCATTAGTTCCAAGACTTGATCACCATAATGAACATTATAAGATATACAAGGAAGAAAACATGTTTAAGAATTGGAAATGTAAATTATGATAATGTAAACATGGATTTACATTTTAATGTTGATAGAGATGATGTAGAAGAGGAAATTGAACAACAAGAAACCAACCCAAGCAGTGTGAATCATTATATTTCATGAAATTCATTCATGGTTAGAATTCAATAAATGTTGGAAATCAACCATAGAATTCATTGCTAGAATTCAAACATTTATTCCATTCTAACCATTAATTTCATGACATATTATAATTTATACTGCTTGGGTTGGTTTCTTGTTCATTTTTCTCTTCAATACCATCATCAATCTATCAATAATAAAATGAAAATTCGATGTTTACATTATCATAATTTACATTTCCAATTCTTAAACATTTTTTCTTCCTTGTATATCTTATAATGTTCATTACGAAGATCATAATCTCTGGTAGGATAATGTTTCCTTTTGTGTGTCCTTTTATTCTCCATGCTTATCCAATATAAAGCCTTGGAACTTATATTCTACCCCAAAAAGCAAACCAACCAAAATCGACAAATCAAGGCCTTCCTAGAAGAACTAAAATTAAAATGAAAGGAAAGGGAAAATACCAATGTGATGATATTTGATAATACATTTTCCACCTCTACATGTCATAATGATAATAAAATCACAATCAAATAAGTAATCATAATGTGATTTGATTTGCTGAAATGGCATAATTGTTAAGAAATTTATTTCCATAAATTGTTTAACATTTTATTATGAATATGAAGTTTGTAAACTTGTGAAAGCAAACACTATATGTGTAGAATTATATTATTCATAGTAAGCTTTGTTTAGAATATTTAATGCTTATCCTACTTTATGAAACTAATTGCCTAAAATGAAAAACACCATTCTTTATCAATCAAAATTAGGCTTAATAAATCCTGGGAATGTGAATGTACTTGGATCTGTCATGCTATTGAGTAGTGATCTTGTTGTCACCAGGTTATCTCCTTACATCATTTTCCATGGAATATTTCTCCTATCATTAGCAAGCTCTAATAAAATTCCAAACTGGAAACATAACTTCCAAAGAAAAGTAAGAACTAATCTTTCCAGTGTAGGGCTACAAAAGCTTTCATAGGTAGAAAAATAGGCTGAAAATTGCATGCATCTCCCATAACAATACTCTATTCACTTGTGAATTTTGTTGATTGAGAAAGCATTCAAACTTTCATAAATCAAGTAGAAATAGACTTTAATTCAAATTAGTTTAGCTCGATCATTAACATCCATTGGGGTCTCAATATATAGAAAACATAGGCTATAATGTATCTATTAAACTCTTGTGGTTGAAATAGGCTTGCAATAGTACTTTGTAGAGCACTCCAATCATTGCCAAGAAGCACAATTAGACTTGGTTAGAAACAAAGCTCTACTTAGTCAAATGAAAGTTTGATGCAATATATACAAATATATAACAAAGGTTAAAGAAAATAAAGTGAATTATTTACCAAGAAATAATTCCCAAGAAATGAGTTTGCATAAAATAAATAAGAGAATATAAAATGAAATAAAATGTCAGCATAATCTATGTCGAGTGAGCTTAGTTATCCCATAAACAAATTAGCAAACTATTCTATAACACCATAAACTAAATCAACATACTACTATTATAACTACATAATGACAATCTAAGTAAAGGAAATATTAAGAAGTTTTATTCTATTCCCTCATAAGTTGGACATATGCTCCAACAATCCTTCGCCTGGAATGGAGTGGGCACTCTTATTTGTACTAATACTAAGATTACCAAAAATAAATTCTGATCCACATATGTCTCACATAGTTACAACTATTTGCTAATAATTAACAAGTAATATATAAAAAAACCTTCCCAAAAATATCTCTAAAATATTTGCTAACGAATCTTACTTGGGTGATCCTATGAAATCCGGGTTGAAGAGAAAATTCAAATTTGGTCCTTAGTGGTAAAAAATTACATTTTTGGAATCTTCAAATATACATGTAACCTTCACCAAACTTGCCCAAGTTTCAAAGATAAGTGAAAATTTGTTATTTTTCTAATATTTACTATAAACTCACTTAAATACCAAAATAAATGAAATTTTTTTAGCCTAATCCCACATATAAGCATAAAAATGGAGCATAGAAAGATTATTAAAGAGTGGAAAAGGATAAAAGTAAAGGGAAAGATTATGGAGACAATAACAATGATGTGAAAAGATGACCATTTTCATTATTCAACATTCCCCACAACTAAAGATGTTGCATGTAGTTTTCCTGAATTGTGTGATGGGGTATTCCTTCTCTGAAAAGTATTTGAGTGGCTGTTGGGTTTCTTGTGGTTGGTTAATATGCAACAACCACAAGTATTGAAAGTTTTGGTTCTTGTGTGGCAACACCTACTTTTTAGATGTATTCTTTTTCCCACTATAACAAAGAATCTTACTCCCTTTTATTCACTAGCGAAAATATAAACTTGAAAACTCAATCATGTACATGTATTCAAAATGATGACCCACTAGTTTGTATATCAATCATTTTTTTTGTTCCTTGCTCATATTTTGATTTGTTATAACAATCCTTGCACCAAATTTATGAAGTAACTTTGAAATTCTTTGTCTTTAGCATGTGGTTGACTTTGAGTTTGACCATGAGCTAGTATTATCCATATTGAATTTCAAATATTTTAAATATGTAGCAAACCATCTTATTAATTTTACACATAAAACCCATGTTGTGATTTTTTCTTTAAGGTTGTGCTAGTATGAAAATGAGTAAATTATTATAGGACCCCTACAATAATTCCTAACAAGCTTAATCATCCATTTTCTCTCAAACTAAAAATGGATTTTCCATGAAAGTTGGCGGGTTTGTTGGTAATAAATTTATGCTTTAACTCACTAAAAATTGGAGCCAACTGTTGCACAAATATCGAGGAAAATGAAAAATGGATGTAGGTGATGGTGGTTAATTCCTCAATAATATAAACTAGGTTGACTTGAAATCCTGAGATGATTCATCTTACCTTGATGCATTTCCTCTTCAAGTTTTATTGCCAACGAGTTCATGATTTGAAAGATACCTTAATATCAATTTTGTTTGTTTGTTTGTTTGTTTTTTTCTTTTTTAATCATGTACTGGAAAATACAAATTTTTAAACAAATATGTTGTATTTAGTTCATTGTTTTGGTTAAGGCATACACTTAAACCTTACCACCAATATTATCTGTTGTCTATACACATGCTTGAGGTAGCATAGTGTTGTTTAAAAACCTTTCCAAAATCATTATAAGGCCATCATGAATTACTCTTAATGTTGGTGGTCCAAACTTCCATAAAATACCATGGTTAAAAATATTTCCAAAATCATTATAAGACTACCATGGAATAATCTTAGTGTTTGTGGTCCAACCTTCCATTAACTACCATTAAATGCTACTCATAACCCTTTACATATGGAATTTCTATTGCAAGGCATTCTAGAAAACAATTCAAACTCATATAACCAAAACAATTTGGACTTTCATTCTTACATACATGGGATTTTGAAATCAACTCATGTACAAACAAAAAATGAATGATAGAATTTTCAAATTACCTTTGCATATGTATGCACAAAATCTAAAATCAAAATCTGGAACAAAATACTCAAATTTGAAACTGTTCTTATTTTCATTTGTGAATCCTTGTTGGTGTTTATAGTTTTCTTTATACACCCAATCATGGTTGTAGTTGTAGTCCTTTTTATGCTTAGTATATAAAAGGTCATGTAATGAATACTTGACTTCCTTTCCTTAACACTAAACAATAGATGTTTGAATATCATTCCTTAGACAACCATATACTATAATTTACCTATTCCATATGAAATTCTCCATTTTCCTTTTTAGGACCAAATATACTTCAATAGATATTCATATATTGTTATTCCAAACATACTCATCTTAGGTTTATCATTCAAATCTACTCTTTAGAAAAACAAGGTATTGGAAAAACATATTTTCTATAATTTAATGTGGTTAGAAAGAGTCTTTGTATTTTTGTCCATAAACTACTAGAAATTACATGTCTTGTTGAAATATACCAAGGTAATTGGTTGGAATCACCATTTACTCATTGCTTCTCTGAGATTTGAATCTAAATTTTGTCAGTGATTGTTGATGAAAGAATCTAACTAGGCTTTATGAAAATTGTTGGTAGTATGTACCGACACCTCAAAAATATCTTTCTTGCTTAGCTAAGAGAAATCTGATTAGAATTTATAAGAAAAAATGATGATAATATACCCGCTAAACAAGAGAATCCCATTTAATAACTTTCTCCCCAAGCTGTCTTTGATTTGTTTTCAAATGTACAAGTGTGATGGTGAAAGGATATTTTTTGCATTTTTTTTCTTGTTTTGTTTTCAAGCATGTGCATAAAAATTACACATCCAGTGTAATGCCTCAATTTCTTACTTTATTTTTAAATTACTGTGAACTATTATCTAAATTAAGGCACTTGAATGAGTAGAAAACATTGTAATAAATATTGCAGACAGTTTGATCTTAGTAATAATAAATAAACCAATAAAGATTAATGAGAGATATTAATGAGTATGGATTGTGATTTTATATAAGGGATTCCAACTGACTCATGACAAATTGTGAAATACAAAGAGTACACCGATGGACTCTGATTCCATAAAAAGGAAATTCAGATGGGGGAAAACAATAGATTTTAAGGGCCACCTTGTAGAATTATCCTGTAGATTCACAAGCTTATGCGATTTACTAAAGAACATGACAAGAATCTACTTCTACTTTCAACCAGTGGAAGCCAATAGATCGATGAAAACAATATGAACAAGAAGAAGATAAATCAATGGTACATAACACAAGATGTATTTGGGAAAAGCCACTGCTCAAAATCCCACTATCTATATTTCATATATCAGAAATATGAGTGAAGATACAAAGCTTGTTCTCACTAGAAAAATTACGCACAAGTACGCTCAACTCTCTTAGCTCACAAGCTAGCTCAAGCCAAATCCTTAGCCTATTCAATAGCTCTCCAAGTCCCTAATTTCTTGCGTAATTCCTAGGATGAATAGCCTATATTTAAAGGGAATTCATGTTTCCAAAATTGCACAATCCAAACATAGGCCCTTCTCTGATTGCATGCATGATATTTACAACTTAGTAAATCACAAAACTGATAGTACATTGTCCCTGGACTCTAGTCTCAACTAGGTCTTTCTCATAATCAACATGCACGAGTTTCTAATGAGGGAATCTTCAATTAACTAGAGTGACACTTGTGGATGCACTAGTGCACCAACTGACTGTTAACTCTCTATTAGTTCCAAAAACAGTTTGGAACTAATTTAACTGAACATAACTCAGTAAGCTAAGTGATCTAATTTACAACTAAATTTAAACTCATACTGGACCCCTAAAATTTAGGGAGAACATATACATGACTACAGAAATACTTCCAACTCAAAATTCCTAAACTAATTAAGTTAATTCAACTTAATTAATTAGTTACAAGTTGTTATGAGAATATAATTCAATTTTAATTCTCAGTTTAATTCAAGGACAAATTAAACTGAAACTTCTTGTTTCCATTTCTCAACACCCCCTCTTAACAAGAAAGGGATTATCATCTACCCCGATCGTATCTTTGTGAAACTCGAATTTACCTCTTGACAATGAATTTTTCAAATGTCATCATCTTGCTCCTCGATGGAAATGTACTCTAACAACATAATCCACCTCAATACACAATCTCTGAGATGATGATATCAAATAGAAATATGCTTGGACCGATCATGAAAAACTATATTTTCAGAGAGTTTGATACAACTCTAATTGTCGCAGTAAATCACAGTTGGATCCATTTGTTAACTAAACAAACCAACCAGGATCTTCCTCATCTAGATGGCCTCACATGCTGTCTAACTAGCAATGATGTACTTGCCTCTGCTGAACTGAGTGTAACCGATCTATGTTTCCTGCTGTACCAAGAAACTGCTATTGACCCAATACTAAAGAGCGCTCCTGATGTGCTCTTTTGGTTGGATGGACTCCCTGCTCAATCTGCATCAGTGAAGCCTTTAATCTTCTCTCCCTCTGTCCTTCTGTACCATAACCCACACTGAGAAGCACCCTTGAGGTATATCAACACATGCTTTGCCACCTTCCAATACAGCTTGGTCGATCGAACCATCGCTTGACTAAGTTAGTTAATTGCATAGCACATATCTGGTCATGTGTTCACCAAGTACATGAGTGAACCTACAAGCTGCCTGTAAACAATAGCTTCCACTACTTCCCTTGAAGTAGCATCCTCCTTCCTCCAGTTACCTGCTAGAGGAGTCTCCATGGGTTTGCTGCTGTCCATGCCAAATCTCCTGAGTATCTCATTGGAATTCTTGCCTTGAGACACAAACAAATCCCCATCTCCTTGCCATACCTCCATGCCAAGAAAGTAATGAATAAGCTCCAAGTTCTTCATCTCAAACTCTCTTTCAAGGTCCTCCTTGCAAGATTTTATCAGATGATTGTCACTTATCAGTATGAGATCATCAACATAAAGTACAATGATCAACAATTTACCTTCCACCACTATGTGGTACAATTTCACATATGCTTCACTCTCCATGAAGCCCAACCTGGTGAAGTAGATATCTATCCCGGTGTGCCAAGCACAGGGTGCTTTCTTAAGCCCATACAACGCTCTCTTGATCCGGCACATATGCGACTCATGGTCGAAGGTATCAAAACCTTCAGGTTGCTCTATGTATGCCTCTTCTTGAATTATGCCATTAAGGAAGGTTGTCTTTACATACATCTGATGTATCTTCGAACCCATCTGTGCTGATAGTGCCAATATAGATCTGATCGACTAGTACCTTGCAATAGGAGAAAAGGTCTCATCATAGTCAATCCCCTCTACCTGTGAAAAGACATGGGACACAAATCTATCCTTATGCTTGTCCATGCAACCATTTGCATCTTGCTTTACCTTGTGAAGCCAACAGGATCTCACCACTAACTTGTCCTCCAGTCTTGGGACCACATCCCAAACATTGTTACGAACTATGGAGTCATACTCCTCCACCATGGCATCAACCCAAACCAGCTGCTGCACTGCTTCCTTAAAGGAAGATGGCACTGTCATAACACATTCACCCATAAGAGCCATGTATCTAGTGTACCTCTCAGGTGACCTCCTTTGCCTGTGCTGAGAAGTGGGTGCTCCCAAATTCTCCTGCGCATCTTCCAACAATCTGTCAGCCTCTCTCGTGCGCTTTCATCCCTCTTTGGAAGACTCTACTTGAGTGGATTTCTCCACTCTCGGATCCTTTTCATGTGGTTTCTCCACATCAATCTAAGGATCCTCAACCTTAGGAGATAAAATATCCTCATCTACATGTAGCTCAAGCTCCCTCTCAAGGGAAACTCACATGGCCTTCTACTCATTGAACCTAACATCGCTCAGAACCACTATCATCTTGCTGGTTGGAAAGTACACTCGATAGTTGTGAGCTATATCAATGTACCCCACAAATATCCCCAACTATGATGTCGGCTCAAGATTCTTCCATGCATCTTTGTTCACATGGAAATATACCAATGACTCAAAAAGCTTGAAGTGACCAACATCTGGCCTCTTACTAGAATAAGCCTCCTCTAGTGTCTTCATCTCAAGTATCCGATGTGGGCTACGGTTCTAAACATAAATCATTGTGTTGCATGCCTCAACCCACAAGTGTAGTGGTAGGCCCCGATCATGAAACATTTCCCCTACTATGCTTCTGTTCTTCCTCTCGACCACCCCATTCTGTTGAGGGTTATGGGGTGCTATCAAATCCTGTTCAATTCCTTCCTCTGCACAAAAGTTCTTAAAATCATTTGAGACATAATCACCACCATTATCACTCCATAGAGATTTAAACTTCTTTCCCAACTCTTTCTCCACCAATGCTTTAAAATCAAAAAACTTTGTGAAAGTTTGATCCTTTTTTTGCATGAAAAATATCCAACATTTTCGAGAAAATTCATTAAGAAATATAACGTAATACCTGTGTTTGGCCTTGGATTTTGTCAAGAATGGTCCATACACATCTGAATGGAATCACTCTAGAATAGCCTTTGCTCAACTGTCTCTGTCGTGAAAGGAATACTTGGTGTATTTTACCAAATTACACCCCTTGCATGTATCAACTTGCTCAAGTGTATCTTTGGGAAGACCGGTAGAGATCTGCTGCAATATATTCAAAGCTCCATGATGCAAGTGGCCCAATTTCCTATGCTACAACTCGCCAACATCTCAGCGCAACAACCTTTCTGATTTTGTGCCTAAAGCAACACACTCTTCTACCTCCAACTTATAGAGATTCTTCACCCGAATCCCTATCTTCTTTACTTGACCCATGGCTATGTGTCAAAGGAACACCCTTCCTTTCGAGTAGAACACATCATAGCCTCTATCCTCAAGAATGGAAATGGATACCAAGTTCTTCTTCGGTTTGGTCACATACATAACATTCTTCAAGGTGAGTGGATCCCCATGCTCCCTCTGAAAAGTAATCGTGCCCAATCCAGTAACACTATACTTCCTGTCAACACCCATATCAATATGCATCTAGAGATCTTTCTCCTCTAGGTCACTTAATAAGTCTTTGTCTCCAGTTGCGTGGAATGAAGCTCCACTGTCTACGTACCATACACTTCCCATCATTGATGACACCATGCATGCAATGAGGGAAAAGTCCAATTCGAATTAAGAGGCCAAAGCCTCACCTGCCACTCCTCTTGAGGACTTCTTCTTGGACTTCTTGAGTGGAAAATTTGTAGAAAAATGGCCCAGTTCATGACAATGAAAGCACTTAACTTTCATCATGTCTTTATTCTTACCTCCATGCTAAGAATCCGATTTGGAATGGGAAGATTTCCCTTTACTCTTCTTCACCTTAATCGCTAATGCACAATTATCTTCATCATTAGTCTTTGATAAAGAGCCACCCTTGGTGTTCCTCCTGCATCAAATCTGACCACATTCGTTCCCAATCTGGAAGCTTCTCCCAACCATTGACAGAGTTCTAATAATTGTGCTAAATATTTGGGTGTCCTAGAAGAGAAAGACTCATCATATCATCCTCGACAACCGTGATTCCAACACTTCCAAGTTCATCACGCCACTGAGTGAACTTGGTCAAGTAATTTGGAATCATCTCGTCTTTCTCCATTTTGATTTTTTGAAGTTTTTCCTTCAGTGTCAATTTCCTTTGGTCATTGTGGTTCTAATACAAATCCATCAATGTTTTCCACATAACATACAAAGTTTCCTTTCCATGGAGACTCGAGACAATGTGGTCTTGAACTTCCTCAAGGATTATCCACCTCATTTTTGCCACACACTTCTTCCATTCGGCCAAATTCTGTGCATCCAATGTTGCTGGCTTAGGAATTTCTTGATCAATGAATTCCTTCAAGACGTTATCCTCTAGCATAGCCTCCATTTTGTCCCTCCAGGCTATAAAATTCGAGTTGCCTTCCAAGGCATACTTGAACTGCAAACCGTAGAATGCCATCTACCGATCCTGAAGTATGTATTGCAAATTCAAATTTCACCTGTAACCCAGAACTCAATAATTCAAAATATCCTCTAGTATACTGTATTCAACCCTGATACCATGTAGAATTATCTTGTATATTCACAAGCTCATGAAATTTACTAAAGCACAAGACAAGAATATACTTCTACTTTCAACCAACGAAAGCCAATAGATCAATGAAAACAATATGAACAAGAATAGGATAAATCAATGACACATAACACAAGATGTATCTAGGAAAAACCACTGATCAAAATCCCGCTATCTGTATTGCATATATTACAAATATGAGTAAAGATACAAAGATTTTTGTCACTAGAACAATTGTGCACAAGTATGCTCAACTCTCTTAGCTCACAAGATAGCTCAAGCCAAATCCTTAGCCTATTCAACAGCTCTCCAAGCCCCTAATTTCTTGCGTAATTCCAGGATGAATAGCCTGTATTTAAAGGGAATTCATGCTTTGAAAACTGTGTAATACAAACATAGGTCCTTCTTTGATTGTATGCATGATATTTACAACTCAATAAGTCACACAACTAATAGTACATTGTCCTAGCACTCTATTCTCATGGGTCTTTCTCATAATCGACATGCATGAGTTTTTGATGAAGGAATATTTAGTTAACTAGAGTGACACTTGTGGATGCACTAGTGCACCAATTGACTGTTAACTCTCTATTAGTTCCACAAATAGTTTGGAACTAACTTAACTGAACATAACTCAGTAAACTGAGTGATCTAATTTACAACTCAATTTAAACTCATATTGGATCCCTAAAATCTAGGGAGAACATATACATGATTACATAAATACTTCCAACTAAAAATTCCTAAGCTAATCAAGTTAATTAAACTTAATTAACTATTTACAAGTTGTTATGAGAATAGTATTCTATTTTAATTTTGAGTTTAATTCATGGAAAAATTAAACTGGAATTTCTTGTTGCCATTTCTCAACACACCTAGTAAAGAAGGGATATGGCATGATGGTGAAAAAATTCATAAGCACTAAATAACTGATAATGGGATGTTTTTTACTTGATTTAAGGATGGGAGGGGTCAAGCTAAGTGTAGAATTACCTGAGAAAAAGAGGAATGAGCCTCAAGCTGTGGGAAGACTATTAGAGGTGCTAGGTTATGGCTCTAATTGTGATTTCCAACATCTATTGCTTGAAAATAAAATCTGAAGAACTAATAATAGATAAGTAGGAGGGAATCATTTCTCTAAAATCAAAACCCAGGGTTGGGGGTGTCTCATTAAAGAAGTTTGGTTTATCGATTGACTACAGACATGTGGAATGTCCCTCATCAATATGCATTTCCCATTTTGTCATAGGTTCATCTAATACTTAATGCATGTGCTCTAGAATTAGGTGTTAATTCATTATTATTAATGTTTGTCTAAGATATATGGATCTTGTATTAACTCATGAAGCAATGTTATTTCATTATTACTACTATTTCATATCAAATAGCTGGAATATAGTGTTAAAAATGTTACTATTTGTTGGATGAGAATTGATTAACTTGTAGGTTGATTATTGGATTTATTATTAGGAAGGGATTAATATTTCCTCTAAATTTCATGTCCATACTAGTGCTTAATGTTTTATAGGGTTGACAATATGGACAATGTCAAAAGTCATTAATAAAATGTGAAATTTTTGAAACCCTAATCATGACAGTAATACCATCAACTTGGTAGATGGGGAGGGCCAAAGTAGAGTGTGTATCGTTGAGAGGGGGGAATTTTCCTCCTATACCAAAGGGAATCCTAGATAGGTTAAAAGGGGGGGGGGGGGTCAATGCAAAGGGTTTTAACCCTCGAATATTCCTTTCCCCCACTTTCAAGGTAGAATATCCCTAGGTTAGAGCTCGACGCCATAAGAAAATATAAGAGGATGAATTCACAATGTTCACATTAATAATTTTACAACAATTTCATAAATTGATAGTTATCATAGTGGAAGCCTTCAGCTCTGAAGGAGCCACATGGGTTCATTTATCACCATTAATTTATCCATCCAACGACTTACAAAAGTCTAAATGCATGATCAGAAGCAAGGTAAGGAGTAATTAAAGCTAAGCTACACATCATGACAAGGAAAATCCATGTAGAGAAGGGTCACTCAAAGACCTGTCTCGGCGTGGCTTGATGAGCCACCAGTTGATTTGGTGGTCCATGTAGAATACCCACTTCCATGAGGGGACATAGTGACTCGGACCAGTGCGTGCACAACCAAGTATGAATATACTCAAACCAAAGTATGTGTTGCAATGGTTACTTGAGTAATTGCATGAGAATAACGATGACACCATGGTTACGATGGGTCGAAGACTTTATTTTGAACATTGCCTAGTGTATAAGCCCATGAATAGGGATACACGTTACCTGAAGACTACTTACCCACCCACCCCAATCCCTAGTGAGGTGAGTCCATTTTAAAAGAGGAACCATCCTTAACCCGCAAACACACTGTAATCCTCACTGATGGACAATAGGCACCTCTATTATTTCTATTTCCAATGATCCTCACTACTTAGTGTGGGGTAGAACTAGTTGAGAGCCCACGTTCTATTCATACTACCAACGCTTTGAGGGCCTCCATCCACCCAAGTTAGGTAATTTCCCATACTGGTTATGTTGCTGGTGTTGCTATCTTAGCTATTGGTTCATTTTCCACAACTTGAGGGGTTGATGATGAGGTTTATGAGCTCAATCCATGATGCCTAAAAAATATCATCTCAGAATCAAACCTCTCCTCAGAACTAAGCTATCCCTGGCTCAGGAATTATATAATTTTATCATCGTGGTAAAATAGTCACCAACTTATAATATTATTCAGTATCGACAACCTGTGCAACAATTCCACCGAAAATGAGTTAGCGAAGAAATTATTGATAGGAGGTAACCTAGAGGCTACATTTGCTAAAATATATGCGTCAAAGTTCTAATTATGAGGTATAGCAGGAATCTTGAAATAATTGAAACTACGAGTGAGTTCCCAGATTAATTGCTCGATCTTAATGTGCTTGGGATGATTATGACCAGATATTTCCAGGGAGAGTGGCTAAACCGCTAATTCAAATCCACATAAGCTGGAAAATGAACTTTCTTGTAAGGATCAGAGTTATTAATAGCTAAAATACGTGCTTATACATTGTAAGAAGTACTGGACTAACTAGTTATTTTCTAACTTTAAGGGGGAAACCATCTAAGAGAGAGAGAAAGAAAAAAACAAACAAAAAAGGAGTAGAGGAAACTAGAATAACTAATAAAGTTTGATTACCACTCTCCCTAATGGGGGTGTCAGACCACAGAAACCACTTTTCACGTGAAGAATGACAATTGGATCTTAGTTTAAATAGGGGAGGGAAAGCCTAAAACTCCACCACACAATGGTTAATAGCTCTGAGCTCATATGTGTGAAACATCCTCCTTCATCTGTGTGTAACGAATTTGTACTGTCTCGAGGTTCAATCGCTCTGACTCTTATTTGGTTAAATAGCTTGGTGCATGAAGTCCTCTGTTCATTTTTTGTCTCTATGAGGGATGTGAATTCCTCTTTTATCTTATATTCCTAGGTCATTTGGTTATGGTGGTGGTCGTTTATCTATCACTCCTCCTGTGGGCTCAATTTGGTAATATTTCTTTCCTTAATACAATTGGTGAAACTTTCCCTCTCCTTCCTAAGTTGGTGGGCATGTTGTTTGAGGTTCTGGCTTGTTCTTGGTTTGGTTTCTCACCTTGGCCTTATGGTTGGTGGTTCTTGGGTCATCTGTATATATAGTTTATTGCTTGTTTAATCGACACCTGGACTTCTAGTGGTACTTATTTCATTTGGGTGGTGGAATTGGTGCTAGGGTGGTGCTGATTTTCTGGAGTAGGCATCGCTTGGTTTTTCCCTCCTGGAATCACTAATAAAAGACCTCCTTTTGGTGTATCCCTGTGGCTTTGGCATCGGTCAGGATTATGGGAGCCCACTTTTCCAATTTCTCTTGTGTGCAGTTTGAAGGTCACCCCATGGCCTTTCTAGCTGAGGGTTTATCAACATGTTCTAGTCTAGTTCAGTATTAGTCTAGTGGTGAATTTACGGCGGGGTGATTTGCAACATCGAATTCCCTTTCCTTCAATGTTTGCAGTGTGGATTGTTAGGCCTCTGGTGGAGGGTGGTCATTTGATTGAGTGTGTATTTGCTGACCGTGTACCACTTGGTTTATTTTTGTGTCCCTTGGCACAGATTAGTATTAGCCTTTGGGGTTTGGTCTTCTTCTTTTAATTTAGCATGAAGCCAAGCCCATGCTCCTCGTGTGCCCCGGTCCAGGAAAAGGTGGAAGCATCGTGCCTTGGGGAAGGATTAATTGCTCAAGAATGCGTTTAGGGTGGCAACAACAGATGAGGTGTTCATTCATTACGTGGTGTTGGACGCGGGGGGCGTGGAGATCGTGGGGGGTGAAGGTCCTCGACTGGTTCCACAATGGGAAGAGGCAACATAATGTTAATTCAGAGTAGTCATGGTGTTGTCAGAGGATATAAATGATTGGGTTGTGGGCGAGCCATGTCCTTATGGGGATAGAGCAACATACATGGTCGTGCAGGGTCAATGGGTCGTTCTCCTTCCATGCGTCCTCAGAATTCCACAGTGCTTTAGGAGTTGGTATAATTGTCATCGACCTGCTGGAATGTCATGATAGAACCCAAAGGTAGAAGCATGAGGCAGTTGTGGCCAATGATCTGAAAGTGGAATAGTGATTTATGCCTCTCTTTCCAAAATTAGATGAAACAAAAACTAGGACCGTGTTGACGCTTTGCAAGCATGAAAATGGGTCTTCATAAGCAACATATTTGTTTATTGTCCCTTCAACCATGAATTAGCTCTCATGTGAAAGTTACTCATAATGAACAACACATATAATTCGTGTAGACATAAAGAAGAGCAACACAAGATTTGATGATAGAGTTCATCCCTCCTAGGCTACATCTCCGAGTCTGTCAACATGACTATACCACTCATATTTTAATGTAAAAAAGAAGTACATAAAGTATGCTGATGATTATGTGGCTATTTAACCTTCAAGGAAATGTTCTCCTGCATAGAACTCTCACATAAAAACAATATGACAACCTGCAATCATCATGTAAACTACAACAATACAAAGAATCTCCTACAAAGACTTTAGACCTCATCTGAAAATGAGCATACATGAAAAAAAAGGTCATAATACAAGCTTCCCTCAACTTGACATAGAGAGAAAAATGTCCAAGAGTTGAACCTTGTAGGTATTAGCTGCTACAAATGAATTTTGAAGGTGAAGAAACCCCTACAAGGTCTTCTTCATGCTCAACACCCTCAGGAAATGCTACCAAACTCTGCTTGATCCATACAACTCTTAGCAAAAAAATGCAAAAAATACATCTAGATGTGCTCAAAAAAGAAAACAGAGGTCACTAATGGATTCAGAGCATCCAGAAATCTCTAGGTAGACTCTTTTTGAGCTCAATTTGGTGAACAACTCAAAAAGTTATAAGCTACTAGCTCCTCCATGAACTTGGCTGTTAAACATCCCACAATTTCGACTTTCTGGCTAACTGTCCTACAAATCCACCCAAAATATAGCTAACTAAGTGACAAATTAACCCTCTATAGGTGCAATTTGTTGGATCAATAATTCACCCTCTAACTCCTTAGGGTTGAAAATTGTGGAGATATGGGCCACGGGTCCAAGGGCTGGGCTAACCGTCTGCCCTTTCTGTCGGACTGATTTTCCTTTGGAGCTAGGTCACATGGGTGCATATGACCTAGGGATGGCCCCCATTCCTTGGTGCCTTCCTACTGGCTCCTTTTCCACACGTTGGTAGTCATATGGGTGGTCATAGGGCCCGAGGTTGGCCCCCCTTTGTAAGCACCCTCCAAACTGCGCTCGGTCATGTCCGCTCGGCCATGTGACTATGATAACGCTATAAAGTGGGCCATGAGGGTTGGGCTAGGTCCTATCCCTCAGCCCCCTGCCCACGGTCTTGTGGCGCAGGGGTGGCAAGGGGCTAGGGCATAGCCCGACCCCTCCTCCAATTAGCGCCAACAATAAATTTAAATATCGATTTTTTCGTTATGTTAAACAAGAAACAACGATGATGCAATGGTTCAAGCATTTTTTAATTGATGTGGGGTCTTGGTTTCGATCGTCAGGAGATTTTTTCGGCTTCCCAAGCCGATTTTTCTTGCCATGAGGATTCCACGTGGAACTCCTTCATTGGGCCACCTAAAAAAACCATTAACCAATAAAATCAAGACATGTCACCAACCAATTGCCTAATGACACACATTGACCATTCATTGGCCGACTGAGATCCTAATCATCCGCCATGTCATGGTCCAGTTAATAGTACAGATTGCTGATTGGGTATCCCTGCAACTCAAATTTGAAAAATTTTACCTATTTCCCAAAACGATCGTAACACAATTCTGGGAGCATCTGATGTCGATTTTGAGTGAAACAAGTTGTGTTGGATTCAAATCAATGATCTCTTGTATTTGGCACCAGTTTCAAGAAGTTCTGGCCACTTTCATTTTTGAGCATAAAATTGATCTGCCAATCACCGCTCCCACTAGGAACTTTTGGGCTCCAAACATTTAATTCCCTAGTTCATATAAAGAGGTTGGAACTCAAAAATACCCAACAACTCAATCCAAATTGCAAATTTTTTAATTGGTGCCCTTCAAGCCCCAATCAAGGCACTTCACTTATCATCCTCATGAAGACCTACTGCAAAAATTTTCAATGACAACATTGGCCTTACCTACAAACACAATCATCTTATACAAGAAATATTTTATTCACACAAGTTTCATCTTGAATACTTGTATCAATGAATCATGTGACAATTTGTAGTCAAACTTGAACGAAAAACTTTGTAGATTCACTAAAAAGTCCTTGAATATGTGGACTTATAAAAAACCAATACATACATCAATGAAAACATCTACTCAATTTACAAAACATCTTTACAACAAGTCTAGCCAAATCTTTCCTCTCCTAGGCTTTTGGGTTCTCTTCTTGTGCCATCTTGTTTTGAAGGTCACTTAGGATTGTGGAGAGTCCTCTTTGCTACCTCTTGCATTATGCATCATGCTTCTCAACTCTATATTCTCCATGTGAAGAGCCAAATTTCACTCCTCAAGCTCTTGAATACTCTTTTTGCTGCCCATCTTGCAACTTGGTCAACTTGAGCTTTGATACCAAACTGATCTGAAAGTGGAATAGGTGATTTATGCCTCTCTTTACAAAATCAGATGAAACAAAAACTAGGACCGTGTTGACACTTTGCAAGCATGAAAATTGGTCTTCATAATAAATATATTTGTTTAGTGTCCCTTCAAGCATGAATTAGTTCTGATGTGCAGGTTACTATAATGAACAACACATATAATTCATGTAGACATAAATAAGAGCAACACGAGGTTTGTTGACGGAGTTCACCCCTCTTGGGCTACATCTCTAGGTCTTTCAACATGACTAGACCACTCATATTTCAATGTAAAAATGAAGTACATAAAGTATGCTGATAACTATGTGGCTATTTCCCCTTCAAGGAAATGTTCTCTTGCAGATAACTCTCACATAAGAACAAATGACAACCTGCAATCATCATGACAATATACAATTAGTCCTATTAGAGACTATGAAAAGCATGCAAACCAAAATAGAAAAGTACATGACTGATAACGAACTCCTATTGAGGATGCATATAGAGAAAGTGAAAATGTAGGAAGAAGAACAAAGGATAAAAGAAACATTTTTGAAAATCCTTAATGATAAAACAAAGCTAAAAAATAATGGGTAGAACTATAACACTAAGGAAAGAACTGTAGAAAAACACTTAAAAAGAAAGGGACCACCTAATCTGGGAAATGAAATGTCAAATTAAATGAACAAAATTAATATTGGCGTTGAATAATTAGACAACAATAAATAAAATGAAAAATTATTTCAAGAAAAAGAAGGGAAGAAGAGATGCAAGGGGAATTTAAGAAATTGAGGCCATCGATATTTGAAGGGATTTCAAAGAAAAATCATAAGTGTGGTTGATTAATATGAGAAAATATTTCCAAGTTTGTCAGTATTCCAACAACCTAAAGTCAGGATGGAAACTCACTAGTTAAATGGCAAAGCCACCATTTGGTGGCAGAATAAAAAACTGCTAAAGGAATCAAGGAAAAGGAGATGACATGGAAGTAGTTCTACGGGGTGCTTAACAAACAATATTTATTTGAAAGATACTTTGATGACATAGCTAAGGAGTTCCATGATTTGAAACTGGGAAGTATCAATATAGATGACTTCACCACAATTTTTTTAAGACCACTGAAATACATACCCAATCTTTGGGGAGAAAAGGAAAAAGTACAAAGATACCTAAGTTTTTTGACCTCATCATACCAGAATTGAATTGAATTTGACAATCCAAAACAATGGACGAAGTTATAAGAAAATAAAAATTGAGCCATCAACAATTTAGTGAGAAGATGGAGCAATACAAACCATGGTTTGCTAAGAAAAGTGAGAGATTATATTTCAATGGAAAAGTTTCAAATCCCCACCCTTTCACACCCAGACCAAGATTTTTCAAGGGAATAATATATTAGAAATTCTAGTACCCCATTCAAACATGTTCCAAAGTTGACACAGTCAGAAGGCTTCACGAATGGGAAAGGAAACTTTGTGAGGGAACCCCTAAAATGCTGGGAGTGTGGAGAATACCATTTGGCCCAAAACTTCCCACATATAAAAGGGGATGATAGATTAGCCATAAACCATATCCAATAGGCATCCACAGTCAATAATGTAGCCCAAGACATTCCCCGCATCAACGTGACCTTAGATGACTATGAGGTAGAACATCAACCCTCAATTGTCAAAATAGGCAGTAAGATAAATACTAAAAATGTTACAATCCTTATAGACCTAGGTTCTTGTTAGAGTTATGTGTCACCTAAGGTAGTAGAAAGTTTTCAATTAAGAAAAATAAAACATAAACAAGCATGGCTAGTGAAACTAGCCATTGGGACAAAAAGGAAGGTCATAGAACTAGCTCTAGATTATTCCTTAGAAATGAATGGATTACAAATTATCGTGAGTTTGAATGTCCTATCATTAGGATAATACAACGTGTTGATTGACATGGATTGGTAGGAGAATTATAGGGAAATTATAAATTCCTTAAATAATACCTTTGATTACATGGATGGTGAAGGGAATGCAAAGATAATCAAAGGAATACCTAGACCCATAACACTAAGACTGGTTTTTATGGTACAAATGAAGAATTGTGCTAGGAAAGGCTATAGAATTTATGTTGTTCAATTGATTGATACAACAATAGAAAATGTAAAACCTAATCTTGAAGACTTTGTTGTCCTTCGGGAATTCAAGGAAGTGCTTTTGGGAGAAATTTCGGGGCTATTGCCTAAACGAGACATCGATTTCACTATAGACCTAATACTAGGTTCATTACCTATCTCCAAGGCTCTCTACAAGATTAACATATCGAAACTTACAGAATTGAAATTATAGCTACAATAATTGGTGGAAAAGAAGTATATAAGGCCCAGTATATCACCATGGGGAGCACCGATTTTATTTGTAAGAAAGAAGGAGAGGACACCAAGACTGCGCATAGACTATAGGAAACTAAACAAGATGACTATAAAAAAATAGGTAGCCACTGCCAAGGATTGACGATCTATTTGAACAAGTCTGGGAAGCAAGGGCCTTTTCTAAAATAGACCTAATATTAGCCTATCACCAAATCAGAATTAAGGAAGAGGAAATTCATGAGACTACATTTTGAACTTGTTATGGGCACTACGAGTTCATAGTCATCCCATTCAGGTTGATGAACACACTAGCTACTTTCATGTGCTTGATGAACACCATCTTCAAAAAATATATAAATACGTTTGTGCTGATATTTATAAACGATATCCTACTCTATAGAAAGAATGAAAAAGTAAATGTGGAACATTTAATATTAGTGACACAGACATTAAGGGAGCACCAATTATACATAAAATTCGGTAAATGTGAATTTCATCAGTAGGAAATAAACTACTTAAGGCATGTCATTTTTTAAGAGGAGATAACAGTTGACTTAGAAAAGGTGAATTCCATCTTAGATTGGTTAGTACCTAAGGACGTAGTGGAGATTAGATCCTTCATGGGGATAATTAGGTACTACAAAATATTTATACAAGTATTATCAAAGATCACGTCTCCTATAACTTCATTACAAGAAAAAGGATGTGAGTTTAATTGGGCCCCTAAATGCCAGGAAAGTTTTGACACACTTAAGCACTTGCTTACCACCACTCCTATCATAAGAATCATAGATCCTTACCAAGATTTTACTGTGTGCATTGATGCCTCTAAGGACAAATTAGGAGGAATTTTGTCACAAGAAGGACATGTGATTTGTTACGAGGCCCAAAAATTGAAGGAACACGAGAAAAATTACACCACCCATGGTCTAACTAGCCACAATTATACACACCCTCAAAATATGGAGACACTATCTCATTTGGAGATGTTTTGTGGTAATGAACACCAACGTCAGCCTAAAGTACTTGTTTAACGAGCCCAACCTAAATACTAGACATACTAGATGGTTGGTCTTTATGAGAGTGCAATTTCGAAATCAAACTCATAAAAGGTAAGGAAAACAAGGTTTCAAACACTAGTAGTAGATGAATAAGTCTATTACATGCCACATCGACTAGTTTGTATGAAACAACTTTTCTAGCAAGAATTAAAACATATGAAAATGACGAAAACATCCATAAATTAAAGAAAAATTTGCAAAAAAAAAAAAAAAAATGCTAAATAATGGTTGGGAATGCAATCAGGAAGGGCTGATAAATTACAAAAACATAATTTTTGTACCAAATTTAGCATATTTAAAGAAATATTTTCTAGACAAGTTTGACAAAGCCCATATTTCGAGCACCCAGGTTACCAAAAAATGCTTACAATAGTAAAAAAGGGAGTATTACTGGCCAAACATGAAAAATGAGATACCATAATACATAGCGAGATTCATGCAGTGCTAGCTAGTTGATGTTGAACATCAACAACCCGTAGGACTACTGCAACCCCTACACACACCTGAATAGAAATGGGAAACCATCATTATGGATTTCATTACCAGGCTCCCTAAGACAAGTAGGCATTGTGAATCTATTATGGTAGTGATTGAAAAACTGACTAAAGTGACCTATTTCATTCTCTGTTATAAAGATGTTAATATAGCATACTTTTTTATGAAGTAGATATTCAAATTACACAAAATCCCAAGGACCTTGGTGTTAGATAGATACTCGAAATCTAGAAGGGTTTGTTTGAAGGCTTGAGAACTCAACTTAGTTTCAACATCACTTACCTACCACAAATAGATGGAAAAATGGAGAGGAAAAACCAAGTTATAGAGGATATGCTTAGGATGTATGTTATGGTTAGGCCCAAGAAATGGGAGGAGTATCTACATGTGGTTGAATTTGCATATAATAAAAGTTATCAGTCATCTTTAAAAATGATCCCCTTTGAGGTGTTATATGGCAGGAAGTGTAGAACACCAATGACTTGGGATAATTCGATGGATCGAATGATGTTGGGTCCTTACATTCTCAAATAATTAGAATAGGTTTTACAATAGGCAAGACAAAATTTGAAGGATGCATAAGATTGACAAAAGAGTTACACAGACCTAAAATGAACACCCTTAGAGTTAAAATTAGGAGACCATGTCTACCTATGAGTTAAGGTGAAAAAAAAACTCAAATTGAGAAGTTGTGCCTACCTAGAAACATGATACTATGGTCCATTTGAAGTATTACCCTAAGTAGGCCTAGTAGCTTATCAATTGGCACTGCAAACGAACATCAGAGTACACAATGTTTTTCATGTTTCTCTCATACGTAAATATGTGCTTGATATGTCTCATGTTTTTAATTGGAACTTTACATAGGCAGAACACGAGGAATATTTCCTAATAGAGCCCTTGCACATTCTCAATCAAAGGGAGACCAAGCTCCAAAATCGACTCATCATGCAAGTTAAGGTGTTGTGGAAGCACTATAGTCCTGAAGATGCTACCAAGGAGATGGAGGATGCACTTAGGGAAGCATATCCATCTTAGTTTCAGGATCAAGAGAATGATGTTGTAAATTTGGAGGGGGGGATGTAATGCCATGAAACTGTTTTTTTTAAAATTACTGTGAACTATTATCTAAATTAAGGCACTCAAACAGGTGGCAGACATTGCAATAAATATTGCAGATATTTTGATTTCAATAATAATAAATAAATAGATACAGGGTTATGAGACACATTAATAAGTATGGATTGCGATTTTATAGAAGGGATAATGCCCATCTGATGACACATTGTCAAAGAAAAATGGCAAGTCCAAGAATTATGATTCCATAAAAAGGAAATTTGGATGGGGGAAAAACAACAGATTTTAAGGGAAACCTAACTCATAAGGGATATGGCATGATAATGGAAAAAGCCCCATGAATTACATAACTGATAGTGGGAGGTTTTCTGCTTTCCATGAGGTTGGGTCATATTGAGTGCATAATTACCTCAGGAAACGAGGAAGGAGCCTCAAGCTGTGCGAACACTAGTAGAGGTGCTAGGTTGAGGCTGTAAATGTGATTTCGACCCTATTTCTTGAAAATAATTTTTTTTGAACTAATAATAGACAAGAAGGAAGGAATCATTTCTATAAAATCACAACCCAGGCTTGGTGGTGTCACAGTAATTTTTGGTTTGTCGATCAACTACAGACAAGTGGAACGTCCCTCATCAATTTGTATCATCAATATGGTTAGAGGTTCATCTAATCCTTAATGCATGTGCTCTAGCAGTAGGTGTTAATTCATTATTATTAATGTTCATATATGATATTTGGATCCTATATTAACTCATGAAGTAATCTTATTTCGTTATTACCAATATTTCATATCAAATAGCTAGAATATATCTTAAATATGTTACTATTCATTAGATGAGAATTGATTAACTTGTAGGTTAATTACCAAATTTATTATTACATAGAGATTCATATTTCCTCTAAATTTAATGTCTAGACTAGTGCATAATGTTTCATAGGGTTGACAATATGGATAGTGTGAAAATTTATTAATAAAACATCAATGTGTTGAACCCCTAATCATGATAGTAATAATATTAACTCGGTAGATGCGGGGGGCCCAAAGCAAGGTGTGTATCGTTGAGAAGGGGGATTTTCCTCCTATACCAAAGGGAATTCCCATATAGGTTAAAAGGAGGGGGGACCAAAGCAAAGGTTGTAAACCTCCAATATTCATTTCCCCCACTTTCTAGGTAGAATATCCCTGAGTTAGAGCTTGACACCATAAGAAAAAATAACAAGATGAATTTACAATGTTCACATTAATGCTTCTGGAATAGTTTCATAAATTGATAGTTATCATAGTGTAAGCTTTTGACTCTAAATGAATCACATGGGTTGAAGAATGTAGAAACCCTTTTTGTGACAATCCCATATTGGCTCTTTCCTTTTACTATCCTCTATCCCTTCTGATACAACAATCAAAACTAAGGGTGGTACCACTACGAAATTAAAGAGACACTACGATTGGATACAAGCCAAGTGGACCCAACATAACGTGAGGACGCAAACTAATATATAAGTTGGAAGGCATAAAATGTTAAAATTCATAACACGAAATAAATTGATAATTATAACCCACATAACAAAGGCAAGGAACTGATCATAAACAAGGAAAAATTCTGATAACACTTATAGGAATTTAAAACCCCAAATAACTTTTAGGTATGCCCAGGAATGGGCAAGTCATAATATTCAAAGCTAGAAATTCCCTAGAAGAACAGGTTGCCCTGGGGTATGCCATGTTGACTGGAAATAAGAAAAAAGTGGTGATGAAAAAATCAAGAGTGTAGTTAATCCCTCTTGACAAAACAAAAATTTACCTATAGAGCTCACCCAAAACTTCAGTGGTAATGGAGAAAAGCAAGGACATGACCGGAAAAGGAAAAATTAGGGCCAATGTTGTCTAAAGACCAACCTACTAAAACCCCGTATTGGAAAAGGCTGAAGCCTAGGACGAGAAAACCCTAAATTCAAGAGTGTGAATGCCAGTAGGGGTTGGTATACATTTTATATTAAAAGCTTCATACATTTGGAACCCATAGATAGAAATCAATAACACATGATGGCATAAAACATACAAAATTTTCATATTAGGAGTCTATACACCATATATAGAAGTCGATATTACAGAGAGACAAAATTACAGGTTTATGAGAAAATACCCATACTCTATTTATCCAAAATAAAATACCAAAAAGAGAAGAACCCAAAATTAATAATCAGATAAATGTTAAATATAAATGTCTTTCCATTAAAACCTCGAAGGGAAACTATAAAAATTAACATTACAAATACCATGTATGAGTGTCCAAGGGTGTTAACACTCTCCCTAATATTACAACAATGAAGTCTGGCAGACTTCCAATCATTCATTAAAAAATAGAGACAACTGGAAATAAGTTACAAGCAACCAACACAAACTAAAACCATGCAAGGAGATGAACAAGAAAGAGGAGTATCCATCCTCTCATCATCATGTCGAGGGTAAGAATGCATTAGAGGGATTAGACCTTAGGGAAACTTACCTCCTTTCCCTGGCTTCTATCAAAGTGCTCCCCGACTCCTGCTTTCAGATGGTAAATCCCTTATCCAACCATACCAAGTAGAAGTCAATGTATTGAAAAATAAGTAAAGAAAAATGCAAAATAATTCTATAGATGACAAAGATTGCCAAGCTTACCTGTATTGTCATCCATATCCCTTGAATCCTTTGTCCTTCGCATACATTTTATTGTTTCCCCAGAGACAGTTTCTAGATATGGGGGAACCAGTGACCAAAACATCTAAAATTTGATGAAAAACTGAAGTATGTGACCATAGGAAGAGGTCATGAAATCATGCAATGAATTGTCTAATTCAAAAACATATCCTTCAAAACTACAATGGATAGGAACACTGCGGGTTGTAGGGTCTTTGATCTAAATAAATGGTTTAGAAGACAAATAAAGGAGGACATGGTTTAAACTCAGGGAATTAAGAATCTAAATTCAAACTCTGCAGAAAGAATTACAAACATACTGAGATATTGTGAGTGAATTTATAGAATGTGGAGCGTTATTTAACGGTCTCAAATTTAAACTACATGAATACTAGAAAGTAAATTCATGAAGTATTAAATTAAGGCAACTTGTTGCATCGTACACCATTTCAAAAGAGGCAAAAAATAGAAATGAAATACTATATACAAGAGAAACAAAATAATTGCAATCATTCCCAATGTTGGAATCAAAACTAGTTCCTATTATTGAGTTTTTGAGAAATTTCTTTGTTGCATAGCTTCATGACTGATCAGACTCCAAACCCCCTCAATGTCATTGTTTTTGGACTTTTATTCTTGACCCAAGTTAACTATCCAAGAATTGATTACAAAACTAATATTGACAATTACATAACTATCTCCTTTCCTTTTTAATACACGAGGCTTATTTTGGTTTTTGGAATCATTTTTATAATTTTGATATTATACATATCATAATATATAATATTAACTTATATTTTTATGTTCTCAAAACAATAAATTCTTCTTTTAATAAGGTCCTGTATAATGAGCTGCAGAAGTGATATGGCCACACAACAATTGCACTCTTCCACCCTCAAGTGCAAGAAGAATTTGTGGAATGAAGTTGCGGAGCTACTGTAGAGTTCCCATGTTCTCCATGCCCATATTTTCTTCTATAGAATGAGACATGCATGGGTCCCTCAAGTTTAAGTCACATGGTACATTTGAGCGGAGGTGGATAGATGCAGGACCGGGTGATAGTTTTGGAAAACCATTTTCTGCCTTTGGGACCACTGCTGGCGGTTTATGGAAAGTACTAGCAGTGTTGTCAGGATGAACTCTAGATGTCAATCACTTGATGGGCAATTTCAAAATGCTACTTATTGGGGGTTATTTGCTATTTAACTTTCGAGAAATTTGAATCGCTGAGACTCTGTTAATCTAAAGCGCTATCATTATAGGCCTTCGATAGTCTTTAGGAGTTGTAAGGGATTTACCACCATTTACCTGGAGGACATGAGAAAATAGAACCATTTTTTCGCAGCCTCGAAGCGATTTGTATAAGAGCATCTCTCACATAATTGGCTTCCCCAACAATATGGACTAGTTCATAATTTTGTGGAGAACACTTAAATAAATTTTCTTGGGACAATATACCAATGTTAGCCCACTTGTTTTCTACATTTCAGATATGGTGTTACTTTCTTTTCCAATAAAATTAATATAGATTATTTTAAATATGGATTTAATGAGAGTCAAGAGGGATCTAATTTTTTCACGTGAAGCAAAATTTTGGTCACCCTAAGGAAAATTTCAACTTTGATGATAGACGGACACCCTTACGTATCATACTGAAATGTAAAATAAACCTTTCAACTCAACAACCAATCTGATTTGATGAAATCTAAAACTTGTTGTAATGTGACCTTCATTTTCAGACCTAGTAGTTGTTATGCCTTGCAACTGTAGGAGAGCCTCAATAGTGAGCGAGACTTGGTCATCGACAAACTCTGAAGCCAACACTTCCATTTCAGTTTCTTCTGAATTGTATATTGTTTCTGCTATCTTAATGCACGCCCTTGATTCTTGTTTTTATTTGATGAAAAATACTACCACTCTTATCAATTACACTACCAACTCTATCATTGAGAGACAATATGATGATATTAACCTCTTTTCTCGAACCTCGATCCTAGTGGGATGGCCTACCCAAATTGAGAAGAATGGGACATCCAGATGAGTTCATATGCCGTGCAGCAACTGCTTCACTATCATATCGTCCAAGCCATAACTTAGGTGGACCAATGCCAACAGTAGGCGCACCCACATTTTAGTGAAACCACATTGGATTTGTTAGGGAATAAGATTTACAAAAGAAAATGTAGGACTGCCATGTTCCAATTGGATTATTGCCAAGTTGAGAACTGTTGTTATATGAAAGGTGTTGTTTTGTTGGACTTTCGTGCAACTAAGAAATAAGTCACAACATGGCGGCCCCCGCCCCCCGCCCCCCTTATGGAGAGGGTATACTCAATTATTTTACTGCCATGCTTGTACAATTTTATTACAACATGCATCATGCCCAAAATTATGTCATTGAGAGCCTAAAATATCTTACAATCAGATTTAACAAATCTAGTGCCAGTTCATGCAAATAACAAGAGTTTATTTAGTTCCAATGTCATTATGATTCCATATACGTGACCCTTACTGAAAGTGGTCTTTAGAATTATGGCACAAACTCCTCTTATTTATAAGCTTGCTCTGACCATATACCAAAATATCGAGTTGTCTTTAGTGCAACTTTCTGGAAGCCTTTTTGGTGGGGTTTTCCAATTTTCTAGTTGACTTGTCTCCTTCAACTTTATTCACTTTCTCCTGTAGGTCCTTTGTCGAGAAAGCATTCCCCATATGCCCACTCGTCAACCCTTTCTAGCAGATTTTTCCAATTTTCTAGTTGACACGTCTCCTTCAACTTTCTTTGTCAAGCAAGCATTCCCCATATGCCCCACTCGTCAACCTAGAACTACGCATAAAGAAGTATTCTCTTTATCTGCCACTTTCAATATAAGAATTGAGAGTAGCCGCCATTCAAAGGCTATTTTTGGGTCTAATTTATCTAAAATCCCGAAGGAAAAATCACAAGCTTGATGGGTAACTCCTGCACAATCGAAGTGCCCCAGAAGTTTTTTAGGGTGCTGGATCCATATATACAGTCAAAAAACAGTTTAATTAACACAAATCAAGATTTCACCTCAATTTTTTCCACCAATTTTTAATGCCAAAAAGTAAAAAAAAATTCACACTAAAGAACGTTTTCGAATCCAGTCTCCCAAATAAATAACATATTAATTACATGATAATGTGTCTTGCTGCAAAATGACACTATATCAAAACAACACTCGATCCCATTCTGTTGTTTGCTTTCTAGTTAGCATAAGCCTTTGGTGTAGATCTTACGTGCAACAACCCTAATTCGACCAATAGTTAAATTCAATGTTGACGATATCCTATAGTGGTGGCGAACCTTGGGACAAACATTTATCCACGCATGTGAGGTAATGTAACTCATAAATGTTAATATACATCAATATTCATGTTACATTTTAACACGTTGAGCATATGTTATATACTCTAGATCCTTGAGCATGGGTTCCTCTGTCACTTGGTGCCTTGGTGACTATTGTGGATTGAGTAATGGATTTCAACACTCAATTTATAGATAAAAAGAGTTAACTTAAAGATGGGATCCGGGGCCCATAATTTTTTTTTTAAAATAAAAAAGAAATAACTCAAATAAATTTTCTTCACAATAGGCCAAGAGTGCCAAAATTGTTATAGAACATAATTTTGAGTTCATAAGTTTTTTCATAACAGATTATGACCATTGCTTTTTCTCTTGTTCTCTCGATGAAGTTGAACCAAATTCAACATACTTGTGAAGAGTATATCAAAATGTGGTAAAATAATTTTCTTGCAGCAAAATATGCATTAAGGAATTTATATGCCCTAGACATTTTCGAGACCACTGAATGAGATTATTTTGATTTATCTTCTTCTTTCCAAAGCTTAAGATTTCTCCTTCACTTATAGAGTTCTCCTTTAAATGTCTCTTGTTCTCATCATTGTTGCCACAAGGTTGTTCAATATAATTGTGGAGTTGTCCTTGCTACAAAGCTATGGTATTCCTTTTAACATCATTCTTATCATCTTCAAGAAAACCAAGAATGTCTTCCTCTTGTAGAGATGCCATTAAATATTAATAGGTGCCATCAAACTATGCAATTTTGATCATGTGCTGGAGTTTTATTTTTAAGATCTTTGACATTTTAGTTGTGTAAGATTTAACTAAAACACATTTATGGTAAAAACGAGCCATACTTAGAGATCAAAACAACATGGATAAACCTTGATGATGGCACTCAGAGCAACAGAGTGCAAAAGGGGGGAGGGAAAGGACAAAAATCCAAAAAAAAAAACACACACACAGACTGTTAGATTCAAAACTAAATACTCGGAGCCATAGAGAAATGAGGACAACAAAAAATGAAGCATAACTCCGAAAGGGAATATGTATGAACCCTAGAACTGAACGTGCTACAAAAACATCAATCTACTATCCACTTGTCTCCTAGACCTGTCCCAACCTCAGATCGATTTGGTTTGGCTTAGCAACTAGCTTCCATTTCACCACAATAAACTTTGTGTTAGCGAAAAAGAGTGATCACCATTCATTTATCCATCCAATGGTTTACAAAATTCTAAGCACATGACTAGGCACCAATTAAGGAGGAATTAAAGCCAAGAAATATTTATGATGATGCAAATCCTTACAGAGAAGGGTCACTCGAAGACCTCTCTTGATGTGGTTTGATGAGCCACCAACTAATTTGGTGGTCCTCATGGATTTTCCATTGCCAGGAGGGGACATAATGGCTTGGAGAGAGAGAGAGAGTCAATACCTTTACATTTTTTTATGGGTCATTCATAAGGAAGTATAATAAGGTCAATAGAGGGAGATGTCACACCTAGGTTCATTTTAAGGCCAAATTGAGTTCTCCATGTTTCCTCATCCCCACCTTAATACAATTCTATATTTTCATTTTGATGAAAGAAAATCCTTATTGTGCAAAAAGATTTGAATTTTGCTTATTTGCACACAGTGATAAAAGTTTGAAATCTTCCTTAAAAACATGCCCACACAACCATTGTTATACATTTTCTAAAAAAAAAAAATTAAACGTGGTTACCTAAATGGCTATATTGAGCACCAAACCCATGCCTTTTTGTTTTCTTGATTTGGCCTCAACTACATGAAAATGGTGTTAAAAACATACCCCTAGAGAAGATTTGATAGTGCCAGATCAACGAAGTTGACCATCCATTGACAAAAAACTGTTGATAATTTTTAGTATGATTTGATAGGAACCATACCATTCCATTAAGATCATGAACAAACTCTAACATATTTGAATTTGAAGGAGCACTAATATGAAAACAAGTGACAAGAAAGCCAAGAATGTCTTCCTCTTGTAGAGATGCCAACAAATTTTAATAGGTTCCATCAAACTCTACAAATTTGATCATATGTTGGAGTTTTCTTTTTACGATCTTTGACATTTGACCTATGCAAGATTTAGCTACAACACATTTATGGTCAAAACGAGCCATAATTAGAGATCAAAAAACATGGGTAACCCTTAATGATGACACTCAGAGCTACGAAGTGCAGGAAGGGGGAGGAAAAGGACAAAAATCCAGAATAAAACAAAACACATTGACAATTAGATTCAAAATGAAATATTCAGAGCCATAGAGAAATGAGGACAACAGAAAGTGAACCATAAATCCGAAAGGAAATATTTCTGAACCCTAGACGTAAATGCGCTGAAGAAAAATTCCAGTATCCACTTGTCTTCTAGACCTATCCCAACCTCGAATCAATTTGGTTAGGCTTAACAACTAGTTGCCATTTCAACACGATAAAATCCGTGTCAGGAAAAAAAGATGGATCGCCATTCATATATCCATCCAATGGTTTACAAAAGTCTAAACACATGACTTTGCACGAGGTGGTGGGCTCCAGTATTGCAGCAATAATGCTGTAACTCCTGGGACTCCCTTCTTTACTTTTATCAACCCGGTAGTTCGTAACAAACTTGGAAGCGACAGTGCTGTATGCACAAGTACTAGCTCTTGCCGCAGCTGTCACTTGGTCAGCTGGCACAAGTTTGCTAGGAGCTTAATCCAACTTCTATGAGTTCTTAGAAGAAGCTTTTTAACTGATGGATGAAAGCTAACTCAAACAAGGCTAATCTACTTGCAGAAAGAAACTGAAAAGATGAAAGGAAATGCAAATGCTAGCAAACCCTAATTTTACCAGCTAGCCCTACTAATGCAAGAAAGAGGATGAAAGCTACTGAAAGAGATGCAATTGACTTATAGGAAGGTAAAATTCATGTGACTAAGCTACTTCTAAAGTGAAATTTGAAAAAAACATCTTTTTGTACTTTTGAGTAAGTTGTCAGGATTATTATGCATGTGCTTTAACTGTTTTTGACTGTACAAAGGTGGATTGGCGAGAGGAAATGCTTGCAGGAGGTTGGGAAGGTTTGAAGAGGGCTTAAGGGGTCCCTAACACCTTTCCAGAGAGTTTCACAATGTTCAGATATCAAGAAACTGCTTTCGTGAGCTTCTATGGGAAGTCTGCAGGGGTTCTACAGGATGTTCCGAAAGGGGATTTTGGAGGGTTCATGGAGGAAGAAAGGTGAAGAAGTGCATATGTGTTGGGTTGTGTTATATTCTTTCCACGACTAACCAATGTAGTGAACCGGGGGGTTAGAGGGGGGGCGGAGCCCCCCCTTCGTTGCGCCGATTGTGCAGCAGGGGGCGAGTAGCCCCCCTCTACAGGGTTCGGGGCAGCGCCCGAGAAATTTTTTTTTGGACCCTCTATTAGGTTGGGCGAACCTACCTATGGTTTTCGGTCCATTGTATTGGATGCTTCGGCATGCATAAATATGTATTGTAACATTGAAAGGAATATAATGAAAAATCAAGCTGGTAGTCTTGGTTTTGAGATCCAGTGGAAAATCTCTATGTATATGTGTTTTATGTGTTATGCTCTCGCATTTTTATTTTTCCTGTGATTTAGAATTCGTATGCAGGTAATTTCTGTACGGGGTTAAAACCTACATTTGGTATCAGAGCTGTTTTGGCTTCAAGGGGACGCCTTTGTTGCTGAGGGGTTTCGCTTGGGCCTGTGGTAGACCCTGGTCAGTGGGAGATCTGCGAGATCGATTCTGGTGGTGAAAGAAGATGGTGAGCAGTGGAAAGATAGAGATTGAGAAGTTCAATGGTCAGAGTTTTGAGTTGTGGAAAATCAAGATGGAGGATCTGTTGGAGGATAAAGATCATCAGTGGATCGTGGTAGATCCAGCTACTAAACCAGCGGGAGTGACCGATGAAGAAAGGAAGAAGTTGGATCGGAAGGCAAAGAGCACAATACGATTGTGTGTCTCAGATTCAGTATTGTTGAATGTATC
>APFE030625718.1:152852-211620 GCA_000404065.3 Pinus taeda | reverse complement strand
TTCCTCACAATTCTGCTCTTCTCCTTTGAGGATAGATGCGGAGGGAACTGTGCTGAGACCAAGTAATTTGCTATATCAACAAACCATGGAGAGAGTACTGAGATAGCAAACAGGTTTTCATTTGGCATCTGGTCATCCACTGTCCCTTCTTCACCTACAGGCAAATCCAATCTAGACAGGAAGTCAGCAACAACATTTTCCTTACCTGGCTTGTCGACAATAGTCAAATCAAACTGCTGCAACAAAAGTAACCATCTAATGATACGAGCATTTACATCACGCTTATTCATTAAATATCTAATCATAGCATGATTATTGTGTACAAACGTTTGATAACCAGTGATGTAGTGTCTGAACTTGTTTAGGGAATGGACTATAGCCAGGAATTCTTTTTCGGTTACAGTATAGTTCATCTCTCCCTTGGACAGGTTTTTTATAACAAAGTATATGGCATATGGTAGTTTCTCCTCAACTTGTCCTAAGGCTTCCCCTATGGCTTTGTTCGAGGAATCAGTGTGGATGTGGAAAGGTAGGGCCCAGTTTGGACCTCTCAAAATCGGGGCGGACACCAGTTTACCTTTCAACTCATCCAGAGCCCCTTGACAGTCGTCAGTCCATTTAAACTCAACATATTTCCCTAAGAGGCCAAACAGTGGCAAGGTTAGCTTACTGAAATTTTTAATGAATCTTCTATAATATCCTGCTAAGCATAGAAAACTCCGAACATCTCTTACCTTTTGAGGAGGTGGAACCTTTTGGATGATAGCAATTTTGTTAGGATCCACCTGTAATCCTTGCGGAGAAATGGTATGACCTAGCACGGTCCCTTCAGTCATCAGGAATTCAGATTTTTTGGGACTGAGGGATAGGTTCATCTCAATACACTTGGTTAAAAATTTTCCCAGGTTAGTCAATGCTTCTTGGAAGTTGGACCCATAAGGAGTAAAGTCATCCATATAGATTTCCATCGAATCATGAACCAGTTCAGCAAATATGCTCAATACTTCTCTCTGGAAAGTGGCAAGAGCATTGCATAGCCCAAAGGGAAGGACCTGGTAGGTGAAGGTACCCCATGGATAAGTGAAGGTGGTCTTATCTTGGTCCTTCGGGCTGATTTGGATCTGATTATACCCACTGAACCCATCTAGGGAATAGAAGAACTTCTTCCCTGCTAGTCCATCCAACACTTTATCTATGAAAGGCAAAGGGAAATGGTCCTTCTTGGTGGCTTTGTTAATATCTTGGTAATCTACACAGATTCTCTACTTCCCATTTTTCTTGGGCACAAGCACCAGAGGTGAGATCCACTCACTGTCAGAGATGGGTAGATGAATCCTGCATCCAACAACTTTTGAAATTCTTCTTTGACAATGCCTTTACTCCTCTGAGGCTGTTTGACTAGTTTACAATCCTCTTTAATGTAAATGTGATGGGTACAGACTGAAGGGTGGACTCCTTTCATCTCCTTATAGCTCCAAGCAAAAGCATCCAAATGATTATTCAATAAGCTACACAGCTCCTTCTCCTGGGAGGGAGATAGGGAGGAGCTAATCTTTAAGGTTCTTTCAGGGCCAAATTCCACATTCTTAACTCTAGGTGAGGTCAGATCAGCCACACAGAGGTCCACTAAGGCGTTGGCTTGGGTACCTTCCTCCAACTCCTCTAATGACAGTGCACCGGGAGGTGGATTTTGAATCAAATTCTCGATCAGGTCACCCTTGGTTTGAGGGCCTCCCATGGTGGCTTCTACTATGCACAATGGTGCAAAGGAGACCTCATCCTCATCTCCCTCTTCCAACCAGAGTGTAAGTCATGTTCTAGCCCAGGTTGGGCGGGAGGGTATAGGACTAGCTGTTTGGACATAGGCCCATTCTTGATGGTCATGCTTCCAGCTCGACAACTAATGTAAGCATCCACAGTAGCTAATCAAGGCCTTCCCAAAATGAGGGGGTATCCAGTGAGCTTTGTCTTTGGCTGAAGGACCAAGGATCCCGCAGGATACTCCCAAGAGTCAACAGAGACTAGGGACCCCAAGAAGGTATATGAGCAGATTGGTTGGGGCTATAATAAGCTTGGGATGTCCCTTGCATCCCCTGCTGATAAGGTCTGGGCCCATGCGGCCTCCTTTGGTTGAGGAAGTAGAGTGGTTCAGTGGCTGCCTCAGTCCCTTGGTACATGGCTTTAAATCCAGGTTAGGTTGGGCATTGGTTTGTGGGGTGGTCTTCCTCACAAACGAAACATACCTCTACCGAGTGCAATGGACATTCGTTCTTAGGGTGCTTCCTCGTACATCTGGGACAGAAAATGGCCAAATCCCTCTAAGCTTCCTCTTTCTTTTGTTGGATTCGGAAAGTATCAAGTTGCATGGCAATGGTCTGTCTCATCTCACTTTTGAGGTCTTCCATATGATTAGCAAACTCATGCTTGGAGAAGGTGGCACTAGCTGAAGGTGGATTCCCCCTACCTATTTTCCGAGTTGCCCTAGAATGGTTTTTAAACACAGTGTTTATGTCCTCATAAGGTAGTTGGTAGATGTCTCCTCCGGCTAGCAAACAGAGGGTAGCTAGAAGGTCTTCAGGGACTCCTCGGAGCAGAATCAACTTCAGAGATTCAGGGTCAAGTGTGCACCTGGCCTGTTTATAACTAAGTTGGAACCTTTCCTCGTAGTCTTCTAAAGGCTCATCACTTCGCATGGTCATCTGAAAGATCTCTCCCTTTGTTTCTTTTGAGTAGTCCCGGTATTTGTTGTTAAAGGCTTGCTACATATGAGCCCAAGTTGTGATACTGTTTCTAGGTAACCCCATGAACCAGCATACTGCTGCAGCCTTGAGGGTAGAAGGAAAGAGTTTCAACTTTTGATCGTCCTCGACATAGTCATAAGTTCGACAAAGGACACCAAACTCAAACAGGAAGGTATCAGGGCCTTCAGTGGTCAATCCATGGAAGTGAGGTAAGGCTGAGGGACTTATGTTTTGCATTTTCATGCCCCCATTGGTCTCTTGGATGGGAAAGGCACCTTCTATTCTCTCCTCATCTCCTATAACATTTCTGTGTTCGTCCATGGTCTCAAGAGGAATGTTATCTCGACCTTCTTATGTTATAGGATCTTCATATATCTCTGGAGGTTCACCTATAGGTTCTTCTGGATCACTGCCACCAAAGAAGAGAGAAGGGTGACTCAGTGATGTGGTGGGGGTGTTGGGTAAGAATTTTCCGGTATTGTCTCCGTTCCTACGAGGCATGAAATGAAATATTTTTGGTTGCTTTTGTTTTTTTTCTCTATTTGTACCTGCAAAACTGAAATAGATTGAATTGCAACTAACTAAAATCTATCTTGCTAAAATGAAAATGCAGAATTGAAATGAAAGCAGGAAAGGACTAATCTATTTTGTGGAAATGAAATTGCAGAAACAAAATGCTAAGCTACGCTTGCGGAATGGAAATTGAAAAAAATGAAATGCTAAGCTACACTTGCAGAATGGAAATTGCAGAATTGAAATGCTAATCTACGCTTGCAGAATTGAAATTGTGGAATTGAAATGCTAATCTACACTTGCAGAATTGAAATGCTAGTCTAGGAAAGTAGGAAATGTCTAGTCTACTTTTGCGGAAATGAAATTGCAGAATGGAAATGAAATAAACTACTTAGCAGAAGGTTCTAGTAGAAAATAGAAGAAAAGCAGCAATCACAAATACTCTGATGCTTCCCCGGAAACGGCACCAAAAAGATGGTGGGCTCCAGTATTGCAGCAATAATGCTGCAACTCCTGGGACTCCCTTCTTTACTTTTATCAACCCAGTAGTACGTAACAAACTTGGAAGCGACGATGCTGTATGCACAAGTACTAGCTCTTGCCGTGGCTGTCACTTGGTCAGCTGGCACAAGTCCGCTAGGAGCTTAAGCCAACTTATATGAGTTCTTAGAAGAAGCTTTTTAACTGATGGATGAAAGCTAACTCAAACGAGGCTAATCTACTTACAGAAAGAAATTGAAAAGCTGAAAGGAAATGCAAACCCTAACAAACCCTAATTTTACCAGCTAGCCCTACTGATGCAAGAAAGAGGATGAAAGCTACTAAAAGAGATGCCATTGAATTTTAGGAAGGTAAAATGCATGTGACTAAGTTACTTCTACAGTGAAATCTGAAAAAAAACATCTTTTTGTACTTTTGAGTAAGTTGTCAGGATTATTATGCATGTGCTTTAACTGTTTTTGACTGTACAGAGGTGGATTGGCGAGAGGAAATGCTTGCAAGAGGTTGGGAATGTTTGTAGAGGGCCTAAGGGGTCCCTAGCACCTTTCGAGAGAGTTTCACAATGTTCGGATATCAAGAAACCACTTTCGTGAGCTTCTACAGGAAGTCTGTAGGGGTTCTACAGGATGTTCTATATAAGATGTTCCGAAAGGGGATTTTGGAGGGTTGATGGAGGAAGAAAGGTGAAGAAGTGGGTATGGAGGTGAGTTAAGGGTTTGAGGAGGTCTAGGAATTGGTGGATGGAGCTGAGGAGTGGTGAGGATGGTTGGATTTGTTCAAGGAGGGGTAGAGTAATGTTGCACAAAAATATGGAAATTAGGGCAAAGCGAGAAAATGTGGCAAATGTAAGGCAAGAATCCGAGTTAGAGGATGGAGCAGGTGGGATTCATGGATTATGGGAATATAGAGAGGTATTACATGTGCTCTGCAAGTTATTTCTCAATACTTAACGAACAAAGACTTGGAAAATCAAGGACCTAGCTACTTTAACCTAATTTGTCCTAAATAACAACAAAGAAAATGAACAGAAGTTTATTTGCAACGAAATCATGTGAAATAGCTATGCAAAATAAGTAATCATGAACCTGAGCATGTAACCACAACTGGTATCAACTTCTGCAAATGAGAATCTAACAGTATTAACTGCATCATGAAGCAAAGACAATGTTTTTGGTGGCAACAAGGTCACCTTGGTCCCAGCTCATGGTCCCATTGAGGGAGAGGTGAGACCAGAGGTGCTTGATAGCCTTTTTTTGAATATCTTCTATGTTATTAACCTATCAAATCAATCTGAACATGAAAAGCCTTTTTAACCATCAACAATGATCTATGTAACCAAGCAAGATTCTAATCTACTTAACAGAAATTATTTTGCAAAACGCTAAAAACAAATAACAGTACACAAAGGAAGCCTTGGCACTTGGTTTGGGCCCAACCCCAAGAGCTACAGGCTCCTAAGAAAAAGCTCAGAACTGGTGCCAAATGAAACTGCTTTCCATTACTCAAAAATAACCATGTCACAAAGAAAGTTGTACAGTAGAAGCTACAAAATGAGCTGAAAAACTAACAGCACTAGTGCAAATTACAACTGTTCAAAAAGTAACCTACGAAGGCTGGAAGCCTTCCTATTTATGCACTACGAGGGTCTCCAACAACCCTCCTTAACTCAAGGGGTTCGACTGCTCAAACTGCCAGTGATCAGCCACTTTACACAAAACTGATCGGCTGCCTTTGGGAATCCTTTTCGGTGGCCTGCTGAACTCTGAGCTGAGGGTGGAGAATTCAAGGAAGGAGCCATTTAATGTAGGAGACACCCTTCCTATGAATCCTCACCCTTGTTGCTTCATGCTTGGCTGTCATCTGGCTCATAATTGCTTGGCCTTAGTCCAAAATTTGTCAAAAAAGTTTGCAATAACCACGTGTTAGCCTTCTTGGTCAAGTGGCTATTCTCATTCGCTCAACTAAAATAAATATACTCAAAAAACATGCATAAAATATGAAAAATTGTGTATTGACGAAGAACAGTTAGGCAAAATGAGCCCAATAAGTTACCCAATTCCGGGGCTCATCACAAGGTAAGGAAAAATTAATGTCAATCAATATGCCATGACAAGGAAAATCCTTGCTGAGCAAGGTCACTCGAAGACCTGTCTTAATGTGGCTTGATGAACCACCAACTAATTTGGTGGTCCATGTGGACTGTCCATTGCCTCGAGTGGACATAAGGATTCGGACTAGTGCATGCACAACCAATTATGAGTATATTTAAACCAAAGTATGTGTTGTAGTGGTCTCAAGACCTTGAATTGAGTAATTTCACGAGAGTGACAATGAAAACATGGTTATGGCATGTCGAAGACCTTATTTTGAACATTGCATATTGTATAAGCCCATGAATGGGGATACACACCAAACTTCAGAGAGAGAGAGAGAGAGAGAGAGAGAGAGAGAGAGAGAGAGAGAGAGAGAGAGTACATTTACATATTTTTTAAGAGGTATTCGGTATTCATAAGGAAGTATTATAAGTCAATAAAGAGAGATGTCACACCTAGGTTCATTTTAAAGCAAAATTGAGTTCTCCATGTTTCCTCATCCCCACCTTAATACAATTATATATTTTCATTTTGATGAAGGAAAATCCTTGTTGTGCAAAAAGATTTGAATTTTTCTTATTTGTACATAGTGATAAAAGTTTGAAATCTTCCTTAAAATCATGCCCACACAACCTTCCTTATGCATTTTCTAAAAAAATTGCAAACATGGTTACCTAAATGGTTGTATTGAGCACCAAACTCATGCCTTTTTTTCTTCTTGATTTGGCCTCAACTACTTGAAAATGGTGTGAAAAACATGCCCCTAGAGAAGATTTGATAGTGCTAGATCAACGGAGTTGACCATGCATTGACCCACAACTATTAATCATTTTTAGGATGATTTAATAGGAAACTTACCGTGCCATTAGGATTATGAACAAAATCTAACATATTTGAATTTGAAGGAGCACTAATATGCAAAAAGGTGACAAATTACAAAATTCCATAATTTTCTGTTACTGCAACCATCATATGTGAGAAAACCATCCATATAATCATTTTTAACAAGGAACCTCTCAAGGAGTCAAAAATTCATTATGAGAATATAGGACATGTCTTAGACTGTGTCATGAATATGTTCCCTCAAACTAAAGGTTTTTTTGTCTTTGAAAAATTTGACAAATAGGGAAGGGCATATGAGAACAACAAAAAGAAACATGAAATTTTCCAAGTACACTTGTTCTAGCATTAAATGAATTATTGATTAAAAATTAGAAAATAAACACACCTTCACTTACATAAGAGGTTCAGGAAATTCCATCTTGAGAAGCATAAGAGTTGAGTTGATTCGCAATGGTGAGCTGAACTAAACTAAATGAGAAAGAACAATAGAATTTTGATCAGCTAGTACTTGTAGCTTGTTGTCAATTGAGATTTGGAAGCTTGGAAGTTGTATCATAGTGAGTGAAATTGAGATCATTTGATGGAGTAGGAACTTTGGAAATTTGTGACGTAAGGAGAAATGGAACTCAAAAGGAATTTTAATTTCTATTTCATTTATTTCAAAATCTCGTCTTCCAATAAACTAGTTTTCAAACAATATTTGGCTAATTGTACACAAAAGATTTTTCACAATTAGAAATTAATATACCCAAGGAATGACATCCAATAATATGAGTTTCATGTACTCCAAGGTTTGATGGTGCATAAAACATTTTTTCATCATCAAATTTTATTTGGGGAAAAAGAAATAGGACAGTAACACAACTCAACATGATAAGTGAGTTGAGTTATGTTGTTGTACATATTATGAGCAAATAGTTTATGGAAAACTCATGAAAGAAAAATGAATTTAAGTTGTAATATGGTAGTATTAGTATCATGAAATATTTAATATTTGATTACATAAACAAATAAGAGTTTGGACTTCAACTCGCATGGATTTCGAAGCTTGAAAGAAGGAAATGTATACAAGCATACCTTAGTAAATAAGTAGGATGAATAATGGATTTGTTGAGAAGAGCTTATTTTGAGCAATGGTATGGTGGATGTGATAATGGAGCTATACTTCTTCTTTATACTAATATTCATTTGGTCTTCTTATAATTATTTATTTTCCTTGATTTCTATCCATGGAAACCTTATGAAATTGTTGGTGTTGTTGGTCAACGATTGGAGCACTCGTTCATATTTTGACCTTTTGGATCCTCGCAGGACCTACAAAAACTTATCACTTACCTACAACAAAATGTGAAATGATGGAGAAAGAAGGTGATTGTATATGAGACCTGGTATTGCAACAAGAATGCTGCAACTCCCTATTGGCCATTGGATAAACCAACACTCCTCGTGTGTTTCACGACATGGAATAACCGCCTCTCGTGGATCTTTATCTCTGGCGATGTGATCGTTAACTAACACCAACTGGTTTTTATATGATGGAGATCGTGATTCCCAACAAGTGGTATCAGAGCATAGGTCACGAGTTCGATACACATCTAACCCACATTAGGGGGGAGATTATTGGACATTGGATAAACCAACACTCCTTGTGTGTTTTGTGACATAGAATAACTGCCTCTCGTGGATCCTTATCTCTGGTGATGTGACCGTTAACTCACACCTGTTGGTTTTCGTCTATGACAATCATGATTCCCAATGCTCCTAATTCTACCAACTTTAATTATCAACCTGAGATTTGTACAAAATTAAGAGAGGCCGACACTGTATGTGCAACAAACGCCTTCCTCTTCCTAGTGTGACTCCCTTTGATGTAGGTGAAAGAAGACAACAAAACAACTTCAAATGAGAAAATATATATGTAATCTGTCAATCCTAACTTGAAAAAGGTAAATAACAATAAGCAAACCTATTCTAGTTTTGTTGGAAAGTAAATGATAGAAAAAAATCTATTCTATTTGAAAAAATTTAAAGCACAATGAAAACCAAGCAAATCTAATCTATATTTTTGGAAAGGGAATGACATTAAAGGAAATATATTCTATTTTTCTTAGAAGGAAAGTCCTAGATTACTCTTGCAGGAAGTCAATCACACTTTGCGTAAAGTAAATGGAAAAGGAAATCTAGACTAATTGTAGAAATCAACATTCAAGAAACAAGTAACATAAAATTCAAATGGTGACCTAACCAAGCCTTAACTAAACCAAAGTGGTCTCATAGCATTCATAGGCTATAAATATAATTCTGCCCCGAATTTAGAGTGAATCAGAGCTCGAAAACAAACTTCTACAAGTTGCTACAGGATGCATGTTTCTTGAATTAACTTGCGAAATGGCCAAGCTAATCAAATGAAAACATTTCGGGGTAAAATTTGTTATTTATTTAAATTTTTTTAGGCTTCAATCTATGTGGAATCAACTCTAAAGAAATTTGTTAGCATGTGCTAAAATTTAGTAAAAAATTATTACTAAAAACCTGAAATTTCATAACAATGAGCTAGTAAGCTGATATAAGTATCCAAATTCTTAAGATAATCAAGTGAGTTTTTTCTATTAAGTTGGATGCTTTTAGGCTCCAATCCAACTATAATAAACTTAGAATAAACTCATTAACACGTGCTAAAATTAATCATAAATTTATTACTATTTTGCTACAGGATACTTCCAGGAATTCCAAAATTGTGAACTAGTAAACAAATCCAAGTAGCTCAATGATGAATATGAATTTGCAGAGCTGTCCTAAGGATGGATAATACTTGTAAATTTATAAATGACCTGAAAAAACACTTATTTCAATCATTTAACCAATCTAGCCTACAACAAATGAAACATGAATATTAAGTGCAAAAATAAGAAATGCAAGGACAAGACATTCAAAGAAGATAAAGAAATCGTACAATAGGGCTCTAAGGCTCCTGGGATGGCCAAGAACAAGGATAATCATATTCCTATGAATGAAACCAAGCCTTAGAAGCTAAAAATGACATCAAACTTTGTTATTAGAGTCAATCCAAGTACATCCCTACTAGAAATGAAAGTAAAATTGTTAAATAACAAGTTTGACTAAGAGATCAATACTCCTAGAGGCTAATTCGAATTGGTACTTATACAAATTTACATGGAATCATCCTCCTAGAAAGGACATATATTTCCCCTCCAAAATCCTTCAAAAAGTGTATCTAGTTCCCAATAATAGGAATCTTCTTTAAATACTGATTTCTGGCTTATCATGTAGTAGGGAACACTTACCTAGATTTTTTCAATCAGTGGAGCTCCAAAATATATCAATTATTTCATGATATCTTATTAATTCATTGGAAATTCCTCTTGAATCCTATGGCATGGAGCAAGTCCCTAAATTATATCATCTTTCAAATATTCAAAATCTGCCCAATATTCCCACAATATTCTACAAAAACAAATAATATTAGGCACACAATATGTAATTATCTCTAAACCTTCCTAAGAATGTATTAAAGCTAAGAAAACATTATTAAGTGAAGAAGGAGAGATTTAATATAGCTTTATGTGCCTAGGAAAGGTTAGATGGGCCTTAGTTTGTATCTAATTTAGAGGCTCATAATTTCCCTTATTTTTATTGTTAGTGTATCCCCCTATTGTTATTGTTTTGCCCATGTATCCCCCATGTTTTTATTGTTGTGCCCCATAGAAGTCCATTATTGTTATTGTTTTTCCCTTGCATTATTATTATTATGTAGGCTCTAATCATATTGTGACCACTCAAACTCCTATATATACCAAGGAGGTCTTATCATTTGTAGCATCCAAGAATTGTTCATTTATTTAAGGTAAATAAGACTTCTCCCTCAAAGAGGCTATTTCTCAAGTCGTTGATCTATCTTTTCTCTATTTTGTGAGCTGGTTGCATAACATTTGGTATAAGAGCTTTGGATTCTAGGGTTTCGCTTCTTCTAGGGTTTCACTTCTTCAATTTTTACAGAGGAAATGATAGCACATTATGAGGATACAAAGAGAAGCACCTTATTTATAAAACTAATACATCTCAAACAAAAAGGGTTTAATGGCAGAGCACATTGAGGAATTTCAAAAATTGAATATTAGGGTAACTGATATTCTAGAGGAGCATAGGATTGACGTATTCATAGGGACTTTGAATGATAACATCCAACATGAGGTTCTCCTTTGGGAACCCGATTCATTATCGAAGGCATTTAGGGTGGCAAGAAAATTTGAAAGAAAAATTATGGCAACAAGGAAGTCTACCACTCACAACTATAAAGATGGAAGTGTTGCTGTTCCTAGCCTTCCACCTACAAGGTTGACACTAGAAGAATTGGAGGAAAAAGAGCAAAAGGGATTTGTTAAAGTTGTGATAAAATACACTAAAGGTCATAAGTGTGCTGAGAATAAATTATTCTACATAAATTGTGAAGAGGAGGGAGAAAAGTAACAAGAAACATGAAAAGAGGAGGATATACACCAAGAACCAACCCTAGAGAAAGAATAAATGAATCTGACCATATCTTGTAATGCATTGGTAGGAATTACCACTCCTTAAACTCTCAACATAGAAGGATATATCAAGAAAAAAAGGTAATAGTTCTAATTGATTCAGGAAGTAACCATAATTTTATTCATTGTAAGATATCAAAGGATTTAAATTACTTCCTTTATCCCACACCAGAGTGTCAAGTGATGGTTGCAAATGGAGGAACTATAAATTTCTCTAGAAAGTGCCATAAATTATAATATCAAGATAACCATGGGGGAATATGTATTGAATAGTCCAATTATTTCCATTCCAATGCTAGTGGTGTTGATGTTGTACTAGGAATCTAATGGTTACAATATTTGGGGATGATAGCTTTTAATTTTCAAGAACTTTTCTTGAATTTTTTTAGAGAAGGAAAGGGAGTTGAATTAAGGGGTATTGAAGGGAAGCCAGGAAAGATAATTAGCTCTCATGGCATGACAAAGCTTCTGAATAAAGAACAATGATGTGTCATTGCCCAATTATGCTCACTAGAGGTTCAAACATCGAAATAATCTATTTCTCGAGATCTCCAAAAAGTCTTGGGCAATCATTCCAAGGTATTTGAGATTCCAAAAGGCCTCCCAACTATTCGTGATCATGATCATTCTATTCATTTGATTCTAGGAAGTGTTCCTCCAAAAATAACAGAAATCCATATGCCCAAAATAGTTAAATTGAACGTATGGTTGCAGAAATGCTAGAGGTTGGTATAATTCAGCCTAGTCAAATTTCTTTCTCTGCTCTAGTAATATTGATGCACAAGAAGGACGGATCATGACATTTGTGTCATGATTATAGGGAGATGAGAAATCTAACTGTTAAAGATAAATTTCCCATTCATGCTATTGATGAATTGTTGGATGAATTACATGGAGAAATTTACTTCACCAAGATGGATCTTCGTTCAGGATATCATCAAATTACAATGAAGATTGAAGACATTTTGAAGACAACGTTCAGAACTCATGATGGTCATTATGAATTTTTGGTCATTCCTTTTGGCCTTACTAATGCACCTTCCACATTTGAAGGTTTGATGATTTCCATTTTCAAACCCTTCCTTAGAAAATTCGTGTTAGTATTTTTTGATGATATACTAATATATAGAAAGTCTTGGAAGGATCATGTTCAACATGTTGACAGGGTTCTCAAATTATTGGAGGAAGAAATAATTATATGCAAAACCCTCCAAATGTTTCTTTGGAGTACAAGAGGTGGAATATTTGGGTCATATTGTATCTCATGAGGGTTTTTAGGTAGACCCTAACAAGGTTAAAGCCATTAAGGAATTGAAAATCCCCACAACCATAAAGAATATTTGAGGATTTCTCAGGTTGAAAGGGTTCTTTCGCAAGTTTGTTAAGAACTATGGGAGAATAGCAGCACCTCTAACAACATTACTGAAGAAAGATGCATTTTCTTGGACTCCAGAAGAAACAAAGGCCTTCGAACATATTAAAGAGGCAATGTGCCAAGCACCAGTCTTAGCTATGCTAGACTTCAAAAAAATCTTTATTGTGGGAATGTGATGCCCCATGAGATGGAATTGGTCCTATTTTAATGCAAGGAGGAAGACCCATTGCTTTTGAAAGTTGTTGAATCAAAGGAAAGCATTTACACAAACCTTTTTATGAAAAGGAAATATTGGCACTACTACATGCACTAAATAAATGGAGACCTTAACTAATGGGAATATATTTCAAGGTAAAAACAAATTATGATAGTCTTAAATATATTTTGGAACAAAGATTATCTTCAAAAGAGTAGCAAAAATGGGTCACAAAGATGTTGGGTTATGAATTTGAAATCATTTACAAAAAAGGGAAGAAAAATGTTATTGCAGATGCACTCTCAAGAAAGGATGAGGATGTGGAAGCATTGCTTTGTGCCATTTATATCATCCAACCTGATTGGATAACCGAAGCAAGGGATGAATGGAAGAATGGCGAAGAGGTGTGGACACTCATTCAAAATTTGCAGCAAGATCCGAGTACATATGATATGTTTAGCTTGAAAAATGATTCATTATGGTACAAAGATCACATATCTTTGTAAGAATTTCAAACTCAAGAAAAATATTCCTTTGGAATTGCACACCTCCCCCTTAGGAGGGAACTCAGGATTTTTAAAAACTTACCACAGGGTCAAGAGTGATTTTTTTGGGATATCCTTAAATCTGACATTCAGAATTTTGTGGTAGAATGTTTGGTTTGCCAATAAAATAAAACTGAGACAATTAAGACCCTCAGTTTGTTACAACCTTTAGCCATTCCAAGTTCGCGTTGGGAGGACTTGTCAATGGATTTTATCAGAAGTTTACCCAAGTCTGAAGGAAAGAGTGTGATCATGGTGGCAGTTCACAGACTTCCCAAGTATGTACACTTTTGTGCATTATCTCATCCTTTTAAATCGAGTACAATTGCTATTTCATTTATGGAAACAATTCAAAAGATACATGGAAACCCAAAGAGTTTTTGAAGTGACAAAGATCCCATTTTCACTGGAAATTTTTGGACAAAATTATTTTCATGTCTTTATACTCAATCAGCTCATATCTCATCTTATCATCCTCAATCTAACATGCATACTACGATAGTGAATACATTTTTGGAAGGATATATTTGTTTCTTTGTATCTAATAAACAAACACAATGGATCAAGTGGTTACCTCTAGATAAATGGTGGTATAACACTTCCTTCCATACTATAGCAAAAATGACCCCATTTATGGCACTTTATGGATATCATCCACCATCCATCACATCATTTTAAAGATAGAATTATAAGGTTCAAGCAGTTGAAGATGACATCGAGCATCAACAAAAAGTTCTCCAAATCTTAAAGGATAACCTCACTATGGCACATAATCGAATGAAATATGCAAATCAACATCTTAGTGAAAGAAGATTTGATGTAGGTGACTGGGTATTTTTACGTCTACAACCATACAAACAAATGTCCCTCAAGCAAGCTAAGAAGGATAATAAATTATCACCCAAGTACTATGGTCCTTAAAAAGTGTTGCAAAATATTGGTACTATGACATACAAATTGGAGTTCCCTGCATCTTCTTGAGTACACCTAGTTTTCCATGTTTCATGCTTAAAGAAGGTTATCAGTGACAAGCTTCTAGTTCAACTATTGTTACCAGAACTTGACGAAGAAGGAAAAATAGTATTTAAGCTTGAAACAGTCACATAAACAAGAACCCAACATCTATGAAACCAATTAATTTGAGAGTATCTCATTAAGTGGAAGAAATTACCCACTGAAGATTCCATGTGGGAGGATGAGAATTTTATACAAAAGCATCTAGAACTACTCAAGCATTGAGGACAACACTTTTTTGAAGGAGAGGGGCATGCTAGGTCCCTATAATACTAGTGTATTTCCCTTATTTTTATTGTTAGTGTAGCCCCCTATTGTTACTATTTTTCCCATGTATCCCCCATGTTTTTATTGTTTTTTCGCATAGAAGCCCACTATTGTTATTGTTATGCCCTTACATTATTATTGTTATGTAGGCTCTGATCATATTGTGACCCCTTAGACCCCTATATATACCAACGAGGTATTATCATTTGTATCATCTAATAATTGTTCATTTATATAATGTAAATGAGGTTTTCCCCTCGAAGAGGCTATTTCTCAAGTCGTTGATCTATATTTTCTCTATTTTTTGAGTTGGTTGCATAACATCTTTCCTCCTCTTTTTTCATTCATTTCCCTGATGGTTTGTTTGACATGTAGTTTTCCCTGCTAGATGAAAGCCTTTATTTCCATTTCCTTGTGTATCATAGGGTCATCTACTTCCTCCTTTCTCTTCTTATCCAGTCTTATTCGTGTCTCAATGTATTTCTAAGGCTCTTGAGACTCTTCTCGTTTCGCTGGAAATTCGGCTTGAAATTTTGGTCATGCTAAATGAAGCTCAACCAACTCTATTTCATCTATTCTTGTGTCTATTTTTCTCTGCCTATACCTATATATTTTCTTCTAATTATTCCTTAGTTTCTGTGGATCTTGGTAAGGCCCATTACACTCTTCTACGACCTTCTACTACCTTCTCCCACCTTCAAGCCACTTTTATAGCCCTTAGATCACTCTCTAATGTAGCCCCGTAGTAATATAGGGCATCCTATACCAGTCTTGTAGCATCCTATAGCACTTCACAAAATTGATCAAAGCTTGGCCAAAATTTCCACTTAACCCTATTTTTTTTTTCTTTTCATCACTTTACAATATCCCCTAAGTCTTGGAATCCAACTTAAAGAGACTAAAGACCCTTTACACATCACCCTTTCAACATTGTAGAAAGGTTTCCTATGACAACATGGAATCCTATACCAGAGGAAAGTTGCACAGTTTTTTTCAAGGAGAGGAAAGGACGGAAGGTTACCCAATTATATCATGCAAATTTTCACCATTTGTCACACTTAAAAGAATAGTCATACTACCCAACTATTACATTGTTTGAATTTAGAATGTATAATGCAGAAAATTCTCCTTTGAGAACTGATATATTTTGAACACTTTTGTCAAACGTAAATGGAAATAATTTTTATATTATGTTTCCCCTGAAGATTCCCTTACTTTTCAAGTCATTTTAGGTTTTGGTTGTTGTTATGGGAAAAAAATTGTCTTCTTGTAGAAATATGTCTGTCTCATGTAGCATCTTGTAACTTTCCTCTAGTAGCCTATTTGTATCCTGTAGAAATGCTTGTAGGATCATGCAACGGCCATTTTGTATGCCAAGAGGTGGTGGGTCCACTATTTTTTAAAATATTTTTTTAATTATTCTTTCTCTCTCTCTCTCTCTCTCTCTTTAACAACATTTCATACAAAACTTTGAGTTAAGTGAGCTAGCCCCACCTATATTTTTTTTCTCTTTTTTTTCCTTTTTTTCCCTTAGCAATATTGCATACAAAATAAACTTGGAGTGCTTTGAGTTAGCTGAGTTTCCTCCTACCTACATTTTTTACTCCATGATAACATCCCACTTTATTAATTCTTTTTCTTTTTTCACTTTTGTCTCATTTATTTCCCACACGTGTGGTTGTCCTTTAGAGAAAAGTTAAGTGATTTTCTAGATAAGGTCGAGGCTTCCTGCTATTGAGTTTGGCTATAAAAGACCTTTCCTTCCCACACTTTTAATATTTTATCAGGCTAAAATAGGTTCAAAGGGTGTGGTTAAAGAGCTACATACTTGTGCCTTACCATGAGTGTTTTTTTGTGCAGGACGACTTTGATGATTCTGAAGCAACATGCTATAGTCTACTGGAGGTCCTAATGTTGATAGCTTGTTTCTGGAGGTATTCTATGTATTTTTGTTGTTGTTGTTGTTGCTTCACACCCTTGGTTCAAACGGACAAAATATTGTTGTTGAGATGCTCCTGTGTGAGTGTTGTAGTTGATGGTCAATCAATTGATGCTTACACGGAATTTTTCAGTAGATGTGACGTTGCTTTACATTTCTTATGAGATTTCATCTTCTTGTTCCCATTACTCCATGCATTAGTTTGTTGGATTTCACTTTTTCAAATGCTCCTTGTTTGTTGAGGATTGATAATGAGGGCTCTTCAGGAGGAAGGTACCATTGTGGATCATATGTTGTTTCTTGTGGGTGAACAAGAATCTTGTAACATCACAAGATCAGGGTTGTAGTCCTCCAGTGCTTCTCTGATGATTTCCTTTTTTATCTGTTGCTCTAGCTATGGTCCTTTAGGGCTTTTGAAAACTTCTATAGGACCATGTGTCTTCTTGTAGCTGTTTCACATACCCTTCTAGGATCAAAATTTCCTCGAGGTGTTGCCTTAAAAAACATTGATGATCCATGAATAAACTGTTGACATGGTTAGAGGCCTTTTATGTGGTGGAAGAGGTGGAAAAATAGGTGAAAAGGAGTGTCTTTTATGGATAAAAGTGGGACTAAGGGTGGAGAAGAGGTCAGGCTGTGTGGAAAATGAGTGATGAGGATATGGTGGGCCACCTCCCTTGTTTGTCAGTGGAAAACACAAGAACCATCCCTTCTTTTTGTACCGATCACAATCCTGTAGAAAATTTTGAGCAATCCCATAACACTCTATTAGAGGCCTAAATCTACCTTAGGTTGGGAAAGGCAGGATCTAGGATAGCATCAAACCATGCTTAACCTGGTAGCTAGCCCTACCAGGTCGGGAGAGGGCTCTCTCCTTGTTAATCTCAGGAAAAGATAGAAAATGAAGCTTGAGATGACTGATGTAAAGACTAATTTTAGGCTAGGTATATGATCAGAGGAGTTTGATTGAATTTTATGTTGGTTTACTTGCTCAAATGTGAAAGGCAGATTTGGGTCCGGGGAATGGACTTAGTTTTGTAGAGGTTTCTGTGGGGCGAGGTAGGAAAATGCTTTAGTACTTTAAATTGAATGAGATGGAGAGTGTTAAGGATGGTGAGGAGTTGGAGAGGGCATGAGCGTCTCAGGAGTTCTCTTCAAACAGTAGAAAACATAAATAACTAAACAAACCCTAGGTAGAGCACTGCAACATCAATGATTTCTACCTTTATCGTTGATTAATTTAGTTCAGCTGAAAAGAGAGAGATAATGGCATACATAAACACATGTAAACTTGAATTACAGAAGAAGAAACAATCCCAAATAAACTTGCCACAAGAATCCCACAAAATGATGCAAACCCTAGTCTATTCCTTTGCCAAACTGCAGAGATGAATGTAGAATGCTGCTCAAAGCTTTCACAAGAGTCCAACCTTTAAAAATGATTGAAAAAGTACTAGATATAGGCAACAAAAAACTCATGCTTTCCTTTAGGGGTTGAATTCATGATTTTAGGAGCTCTTTCAACAAGATCTAAACTAAGAACTGAAAAGTAGGTAGTGGAATAACTTGCCTCTGAAATCTAGGAAACTGATTCATTCAGTTCAATACTAGTTTTTCATGATGTATCTACCTCCATGAGTGAATTTTCAACATTTTTACATCAAAATCCATCAAGTTACATCATAAGTTTGACCATGAGAGAGAAAAAAGTCAAACTGAGAAAAAACTAGGCGAAAAACATAATTTTTTGGGCAAAAATGACAATTTTCTGTCCTGTGCATCGTGCCACTGTCCCTGTGCATAACACCCTTTTGCAGTTGATTTTGGAGGCCTTCCCTTGCACCAAATTTTTTCCAAGTGGGCCTGTTAGAAAGGTATATCTGTCTACTTTCCAGAACAAGTGGAAGTTCTAAATTTTTCCATTTACCCTTCCCAAAGTGAGTTATCCCAACACTGCTTCCTATGTGGCCCAAAAGGGGTAGAAAGGGCATTTTTGAGGTGTTTTTGACCCCTTTGGAGGCCCAAAACTTAACAAAAATTTCTAGTAATTTTTGGGCATTCATAATTTTGCATGAGGAATCCAAAAATTTAGAGTTTTCCTCCAGAGGAGGTCTCTAGAAAAAGCGAGTGCCAGGTGGCGCTATGCACCAAGTAGAAAATCCTGTTTTTCCCTTCAAAAATTCAAAATTGACAAAAGTGTGCCAAATTTCTTGAAATTTGGGCTGAGTGACCTACATAAAATACTATGTTGGGCTAAGGAAGCCTTAGCCAAGATTTTGAGTCTATCTTGGTCTTTCTTCCTCCTCGAAGTTTTCCTCAGCTTGGCTTTCAAGGTCCTTATTCTCGCTTTGCAAATCTTGTTTCTTGCCAAATAGTGATAGGCCATGTGCCTCAACATATTTTTCTCTCTATTGGCCTTCTCCAGTAGCTTCTCCAAGTGCATGTTTTCCCTTTCTAGCCAAGATTCACGATCAGCTTCAATCTCTTGCTCTAGTGGTGTCAATTTGATTTTCCTCCTCTTGGCTGCTTGCTAGTTTTCTCTTATAGTTTGCAGCTCCATGATAGTATGCTGATCCTCCAACTGCTTGTTCCTTTCCTCAAGATAGTTTATAATCAAATTATCTCTTTCCAGGTTAAGAGCTAAGGCATGAATGTCAGCTTCTTGTTCCTGGACGATCTCTTTGAGTATTGAGCTTTGGGGGCCCAAATCAGTGTCCTCATCCTGAACGAGAATGAAATCTCTCTCTTGACCTTCAGAAGGCCCTTCCTCATGCACTGGTTGTTTACCTTTGTCCTGTACCTGCTTTGCTATTGAAGGAAACGAGACCCCTTCCACCCCGGGTGGAGATAGTACTCGTTTTGCTGCTGCAAATAGCCTCCTTGTCCCCTTTTGATAAGTGATGAATACCGACACACTGGTGTTTTGAGTCTCATGCACTTCGTGCTGATGTGAAGGTCCTCCTGCCTCATGAAAAATTGATGGGGTCACTTGAGGATTTGTGAAAACCTCATGTGAAATGAAATCATTCCATGACACATTCACCAAGCTCAGCTGATGTAAAACCAAAGTGATAAATGCTGTTGTACTGTTGATGAGGAGGCTTTCTTGTTACTAATGTGGTCATTTTCTCAATATTGCAACACATGAAATAGAGGAGGTTCATCATCCTCACCCTAGTGAAATGCATCAATAATCTAATATGGTAGGTGTACAAGCGAGAAAATCTGCCTTCACAACTAAAGTATTTGATTATTAGATTTCATGGGTGGAGCATATGTGTCCTGTAGGTATCTAAAAGGGAAAACTCTACTGATTTGCTTCTGATAGCCAGCCTTGATATAAGGCTCATAATGTTCTTTGTCCACTATTTGTCCCTTGTTCCACTCTTCACCCACATTTGGAATACCTGTTGCTTTAGCTATAGTTTCAGGTGTCAAAGTAAATGTAACACCTGCCAAATTGACCTGGCCATTGTGAAGATGGAGGACAAATAATATAGCAAGCTCGTGGTGGTATTTGAATCTTTCAACCATCTCACAAAACTGATAGCAAGACTGATGTTTGAAACATGCTACAGCAAGAGGACAGGCCACTAGCTCTGTAAGTGTAGTGGGCTCTTCCTAGATGTGTTTTCCTCCCTTGTGAGGTTTTTTGGGTGCATGAAGTTCTTGAGAGGAATCACTCATTGTTTCCTAATCCCTTTCATAAGGTGAATCTTTCTCCATATTTGTCACTATTTGGTTTGAAGCAATGAGTGTGAAGAGATTTTAGATGAAGAATAGTTGCTTGCTAGTTGACAAATGGAATTGATGAGGGGGGCAATGAATGAGGGATTGTGATGCTGGTTGTAGGGTTTTTTGGGAGTGGCAGGGTTTTGGGAATGCCAATTAGGGTTTAGGAGTAGTGGGAATTAGGTATTAGGGTTTTTAGTATTGGGGATAGGGGGATAGATGGGTGTGAATGAGAAAGGGGAGGGAAAACGAAATAAGGGAAATGTAGTGAAGGGATGTGAAAATGATGCAAGGGAGAAAATAGCAACAAAGACAACTTTGAAACCCTAGACAATTTTTTGAATGTGACTATGAAGCAAACTAGGGTTTGTATTTCACCTATTGAAACACCATTAAAGAGGATGAAAATCTCTTGCAAAGGCACTTTGGGATGCTTAACTTACTTGTTGAATGAAGCTTGCAAGATTTTGGAGGTTGATGAGGTCATTTGGATGAGATCCGGGCTTAAAAGGCAGGTGCGCCACGCTTCTCTGGTGCGTCGCGCCCATTTAAACTTCAATGTATTTCTGAGCTTTTGTGTGCTGTGCTGACCAGGTGCATCGTGCCTCAACCTAGGTGCACTGCGCCAGGAGCTTTGCATAGTCTTGGTGCAATTTTCCCTCTTTTCCTAAAAAACGCGAGTTCACCTTTTTTCTCTCACTCTTTGGCACAAATAATGTCTTGAACATAAGAAACACTTTATATACCCTTGGACTTTAATTTTTATTTACAAAACCCCACTTTTCTAAATTTTGCTTTTCACTTATTCTTTAAAACTCTGTTTTGGTAGTTTGACTTGCTTTTTGCCTTTGATGGACTAAATGCTTTGAATTTTTGACTCTTTTGCAGGAGCTTGGCGAGGTGACTAGGGCTACATTTCTAGAATTATTACATGTAGGAAGAATAAAATTACATGAAATTTATATACATAAAACAATAAAACTCTGTTTTTCCTCAAAACAGGGTTTTGAGGGAAAATCAATCACTAAGCATGTGATTATTGAAATTTTTGATCCTGAAGTTTTATTTGACCTCCTCATGTGCCTGTTGACCATTATTGAGCTTTTACAAGACTTTAATGACAAAATCCTAGGCCTAATGAGACCTAAAACCCTAAAAATGACTTTTACAAATGTAAAGACAGAAAATGACTGTAAATGACCTGAATTTGTGAAAATAGGCCAGCAGGTAAAGGCCGTGAGGGAAAATTGATAATATGCCACTGCCATCAGATGATCCATGATCCTAATGGAATGCAACTGATCGGATGAGACACCTAAAATGCAATACAACAAGAGAATTTTGATCACTGATGGAGGGATGAAGATACCGACACTAACACACTCTATGTCAATCCTGTAGCAGTTTTGGGACAATCTTGTAGCATGCTTGTTTAACCCATATATTTTAAACAATAGATTAGATTCACCTGATTTTTTTTTAGTATGTTGCCATAATCCTTATGCATCTCCCCATAAACAATATTGGCCAATGGATTGACGACTCTTGAGAAAAATGAAAAATGGTTGTAGATTATGGAGGCTAATTTCTCGAAAAGTATGCATTGGCATTTGCTGGAAATTTTTAACTATGTCACCATCATCCTTATGCATCTACGCATAAAAAAATCATCCAATGGATGCACAATTTTCAAGATATGGTCAAGGCAATTTCTACGCTGTATTTTTTGGAATTCTATAATATCTTGTGGCAACACAGAACTTTCCTGTAGCAGCTATAGGAGAATGAGGAAAATGAATGGGAAAGGCTTTGGAATGATGGGTTAATGATGGAAATGGATGAGGGTGATGGATTAACATGGCCTTGGTCTTATTGGAGCATGTTGGAAAAGGAGGTGAAAGCTCAAGTTTGACTTTCGTTGACTAGATTTATGATCAACTTCTTCTTATGGTGCTAACTTGTTGTTGTTTCTTGCATGGGTTGGAGAGTACTTGCATTCTACAGAGGGAGACACCCGACACAAAGAATTCTTTTTCCTTTTCAATTTTCATTTTTTTCATTTTTCCTAGGCCTACTACCTGCCTCAATGAGGTTTTCAACCACTAGGTTTTCCTACGCACCTCAAAGGAGGTTTTCACTTAGGATTTTATTTCCTTCTCTTTTCTTTTTTATTTTATCCTTTTTATCTTCTTTCCAACCCAGTTATTGCCTCAAAGGTTTTCAATAAATGATACAATCTTAGGTGTATCAGAGTGATCCAAGTGGATATTGGTGGCCACCCGCCTATTCCACCTAAGCCTCCAATCATTTTCATTTGCTTCCTTGTTTATTTCAGCATTTACTATTTTTAGTAGTTTTTTTTATAGGTCTTGAACATCTAGAGCATTTTTGAACCCCTAAACGATGTTTTTTTGAGGTCCGCAATAGGCCCATAGTCATAGGCACACAAATTCTGTAGTACTCTAAGAGACCTTCCCAACAAGGTATGATATGTGCCAAATGAAGATAATATGACATAGTTACAACCCTAGGAAGTTGGTTTCCCAACTAACCCCAACGGGGCCCACAAACTCTTGGTGTTACATCTCCTAGGGTTAGGGTTTTGGTTGTTTAGGGTTATCCCTTTTTGTTCAATAATAAATAGGCCCTTGAGCCTCATTGTAACATAGTTCATAGGCATGTAGTTGGCACATCTATTCTCAGAGATAAGCTACCATCACTGGAGCTATTCTGTTTGTAAGCATATTTTAGTATTTTGATATTAATGAAATGAAGTGTTTTTTTTATTGCATCTCTGTATTTATGGTTATGTCTGTAATTTGTTACATTCCTGTTGAAGCTTGGATCAATGATATTTGAGCGGTCTTCTCTTTCTCTATTTTTCTTTGCATGTCCCCAACGAGGTTAGGGTATAAGGAATTAGGGCTCGAACAGGTTGAACCTATGCAAGACCAGCCTCGCAAACCCTGACGGCCTCCCATGGCGGAAAAAAAGAAAGAGAAGGGGGCAGTATATCCTTTCAAAATATTTCTCGAGGAATATCTTGTGCGACTGAGGAACACGATGATGGATAACTTTGCTTAGATCCTTTGACGGCTACCCACAAGTGATGCATATTCATCCAACAACCACTTATGAGGTGCCATTCCTTTAAGGTACAAGTTAAGTTTGATATTCCAATATTTTAGGGCCAGATAGATGTAGATGTCATAGAAAAATGGTTGAATTTGTTGGAAGGATATTTTTTAGTTTATTACTTTTCTAATCGGGAAAATATTACTTTTTCACTTCTCAAATCCACCCCACACATCAAGGACTGGTGGGAAACCTACTGTGAACAAAAGTACAAGAGTGAATCCTCACTATTTTTAGCGGCACCCACTTGGGATTCTTTCTGAGACACCATCAAGGAGAAATATTACCCTGTTGGGAGTTATGAAGATAAATACATAAAGTGGACTACACTACGACAAGGAAGGGACCAAGATGTGCCAGAGTTCACAAATTGTTTCCATACCCTTTGTATGAACTAGAGTATCAAGGATTCTGTGTGGCATTTGGTACTCGAATACCATGACTGTCTACACAAGTACATCCAAGACGAGATGGAGTTCCTCGACATCTCCTCGCTCGACACGACATTCTGATACGCTGTCAAGATTGAGTAGAAGTTTAAATAGAAGAAGTGAGACTTTGGATTTGTGAATATGAAGTAAGGAAAAGGTGCCCCAAACCATAGAGCAAAGGCCAAAGCCAAGGCAGAGCAACCCAGGACAACCCATCGAAGGCGTAAGAAAATAATAACACCACAAAGACAAATAAGGACACAAGAAAATGGTGTGAGTTCCATAAGAGCTCCACTCACAACACAAGTGAGTGTCGGGCCAAGCAGTCACTGGTAGCCAAGATGAAGGCTTCCGATTCAGAAGCATGTTCCATCTTTGAGTCAAAACCCGACAAGGGGAATGGAAAAGGGAAGCATATAATTAACGCGAAGCCTAGTGGCAATGTGGCCACCACCAATATCTAGAAGAATGATCTTGAAGATTCAGGGGAGGGGGAACACCTCTTCCACTCACATATGTGGGTGAAGGGTTCTACGATACAGTTCATTGTTGACAGTGGGAGCCAAATGAACCACATTTTAGCAGAGGTTGTGAAGCGGTTGGGTCTACCGACAAAATCATATCCGCATCCATACACCATCGGGTGGCTTCACCAAGGACGAGATCTCCGCGCCATCTAGTAATGTCACCTTCCCTACAACAACAAACTCTTCATGGATGAGGTACTATGTGATGTCTTTCCTCTTGAAGTTTGTGATGTATTATTAGGAAAACCATACTTGTGGAAGAGACATGCTGTATATGAGTCTAGACCTTGTTCCAAGAATATTACTTTGGGAAAGAAGTTGTGAAACATAATAGAGGTAGCCCCACCTACCACCATCTCTTTGATCACTAGAAAGCAATGTAGTAAGATAATTTCCCAGACTAGGAAATTTGTTTTCCTTATGATTCACCCTTAGGGAAAGAAGAAGGTTATGGCCATGAATTCTAGACAGGGTTCCTCCGTGCAACAAAAACATATGGATAAGGTTGTGGAGGAGTATAGGGACATTTTCGCCTCACTTATAGGGGTACCTCTGCACTTTCAGGTCAAGCATTCCATCGATTGGACGTCGGGCGTGTCGCTACCCAATGGACTGATCTATCGACGCCCTATTCTGGAGAACAATGAGATCAAGAGGCAAATTTAGGAGTTGTTACAGAAAAGGCACATCAGGCCAAGTTCATCATCCCGTGGGAGCCCTATTGTATTGGTACAGAAGAAGGATCAGACCAGGAGACTTTGTATTGATTATCGGGCATTGAACAAGATCATTGTACGGAATAGGTATCCAATCCCACTGATTGATGGCCTTCTGGACTAGCTCAAGGGGGCCAAATATTTCAGCAATATTGACTTGAAGTTTGGTTATCACCAGGTGCCTATCGAACCCTCAGATGTATGTAAGACTGCCTTCAAATCCAAGGAGGGCCTTTTCGAATGGTTAGTCATGATTTTTAGGTTGACGAATGCCCCCACAACCTTTATGAGATTGATGGATGACATCTTGTGAACCTTCAATAATGCATTCATGGTATTGTATTTAGATGAAATCTTGATCTCCAACTAGAGTTGAGAAGAGAACCTCCACCATATTCGACAGGTCCTTCAAACCCTACAACAACACAAGTTGTGTGCCAATTCAGAAAAATTCACTTTTGGCATGATCTAGGTTCAATATATGGGGTACATCATTGATGAGAAGGGTGTGCATGTGGACCCAATGAAGATATAATTCATATAGGATTGGGTAGCCCCAGCCACTCTAACAGATTTCACAACTTTCTAGGCCTTGCCAATTTCTACCAATTTCATATCACTTAGACTTTAAGTCAAGTCACCAAGGGCAAAGCAAAAGCAAAGTATTTTTGTTTCGAAACCCAATAGAAGGTGTTTTATGAGTTGAAGCATCACCTCTACTTTTCAGCAGTGCTCACATTACCAGACTCGAAACAACCATTTGAGATTGAAATAAATGCCTACGACTCTGCTATTGGTGCAATTCTTACTTAGCAAGGGCATTCAATGGCTTACCAAAGTGAGACACTTTTAGACATTGTCTGAAAGTATCCCACTTACAACAAATAAATGTATTCCATTGTGCATTCCTACTTGTTATCACTCATATGTTTTCCGTAGAAGTTATCAAAGAAGGAATAGTCTGAGGTAACCACAAACCTAATCTTTTAGACTCAATTTCTAGCCAACCTAAGTCCAAAGAGGGCTCTCTCTTCATAATTTAACTTTGTTTTTATGGGATTTTAGGCTAGTTCTTAGTGCTCATGGGATTTTGATTTTGATTGGGTGGTGGAATTAAGAAAATGGATGGGCAGAACAAGTATTTAGGCCATTGGGCTATGGGGTCAATCAAAGAGTGGCTTAATTGGATTTGGTCAATCACTAAGGTAAGAGTTCACCGGGAAAGCTAGCACAACAAAAGTAAATCTGCAGGTTCAAATGGATGAGGTAATCCTAACCAGGGCAAAGGGCAACGAAGAATCCTTAACCAGGATTAAGATGAGGAAAGGAAGGATGATCAATAGCAAAGGGCAATGAAGGATCCTTTACTATGGACTAAAGGGGGGTAAACTACATAAGTAAGGGAGCAATTAAGAATTCCCAGACCAAGATAGTTTAGTAGAAAACATATAGAAAGTAATCAGTTAAAACAGAGAGAATTTAAGCTAGTTTTGAGATATCATTCCTTGTTTACTTTACAGATTTCATAAGAGACACATATGAATATTTATAACATGAAGAGAAAACAATATTTAAACATGAAGAGATAATACTTATTTGTTCCAACTATGCACAAGAATCCAGTGAAATGTCCTCAGCTTTATTTATATCCAGCAAAACCAGTCCAGTCTTGAGTACAATAGCTCCTTAGCTCAAAATAAAATGTCTACAAAAATGTATTTTAATCCACCTCAATTACTTCAAAATATGAAGTATTTATACAAAATATGTTACAAAATATCCCATAACAAGATGAGAATTATTTTAGGAAACCAAAAATATCTTGAACACAAAGATAGAGACAGATGGAGAACTGTCTTCTTGCTGTCCCTTTTATTATGACTGTGTTGGCTGTTGTAATTTGGATTTGGCTCTTTCAGTTGCTCTATTGTTGTGTGCTAGAATCACTTTCTATCTTCTACCTACTGATACTCTTTACCTGTTCTGATTTGACTTTGTCTTACCTGTTTTACTTGGTAGCCATGTTTTACCATGTAGATTTACTGCAGTGACTTTATAGTAAATCTGTAAGTTTTGTCCACCATTCACTATCAGGTATTTTCATCCTTATCATTTTTCTATATATCTCGTCAGCTTCTGTATACTTAGCAAAATTTGGCTTGCTGGTAAACACGTGCTTGACCTCATGCTCTATGTAAAACAGATTTTCAAGATTATCATATAATACCTTTCCAGTGGGGAAAGACTTTACCCATGAAGTACTAGCTTGGTTTCTGGCTAGCTTGTTAAGTCTTTCAATATAATCCTCTTGGGTCATTAGCTTGTCATTTATTACCATAGGACTGGGAAGTCCTTTTCCTTTCAAGATTCCATACTTTGTCATAAAACTATCAATATCTGCTTGGATGCTTTGACGCCTTTTATCCAGATTGAGCATCAGGTTCCTTTTGGTGAGAACCTTATTTATTTCTATGATGGTTGTTGTTCTGCCATCTATTTCTAGTCCATCAAGTTGGTACCTGTTTCTGTTGTTTAAAAATGTAGTCAAAAGGTTGGCCGCTTCAGGCATATCTCCCAATTCTTATTTTGTCTTGTGGATTGCTTCTGTAGCCACTTTCACTAATTCAGTTTGTTCAAAAATAACTTGAATAGAAGGCCAAACATCATTGATGGAATCAGTGATGTTGGCCCAAAGAATTTCTTTCATGTCTCCCAGTGGCTCTTGCAATGTCAAATGCTTTTCAAAGGCTTTTATTCTTTCTCCCATTCTTTGGTTCTTCTAAACTTCTTCCTTCTGTTGTATTTGTGCAAGTTTGTAATTAGTTTCCAAACTTGATATTGGTTCTCTAAGTTTCTTGACCCCAGTAGCCTAGATGCTCATTTCTTCCATGGTTTTTACCAATTCAGCCATTTGTTCCGTGGAAGTACCTGCGCTTGTAGATGCCCCTGTGCCTGTTGATGTATCTATTACTGGAAAAGATGTAACTGGTGGAACTAAGGGTGCTAAGTCAGCAGCTGATGTGGAGGGTACTGCTGTAGAGATTGTAGGAATTACAGTTTGAGGAGTGGTGGCCAACTCACTCTACTTAGATTGTATCAAATTATCTAGTTCTTTCTTTGTCTCTTTTAATTGCTCATTTAGCTTTAGGACTAAGTCCATAAGCTCTCCCTCCTTCTGAGCTTCCAACACTTCAACTGTCTAAGGATGATGTAGAGGGAGAATCTTGAGCTGCTTCTTTAGTGCAGCTATGTCATCATTTTTCTCTTTGATAAGATTTTCTGCAACTTTCACATCCTTGGGATCATGTCCCAGTTCTATGACCAAGTCCTATAAGGACTTTATTCTGGTGTCCTTGGCCTGTGAAGAGGCCTTCTCCAACTGGAATTGTGCTGATATATTATTCAGTGAATTCTAGAGTTGGTGGGCTGCAATTGCTTTGCTGGTCAAGGTGGAGTAAACCATTTCACCAGTCTGCTTGTGTAGTTCTATTTGGTCAATAGGATGGATATCCTTTGCCAATATTTCCAAGTCCATTTTCAGATAATCTACCATTGATCTGGGTCACTGTGTGGTTGGCTTCAAAAAGCTCATTTGCATCCTACCTTCCTTTATGTCAAAGGTTGACATTAGCTTTTTTTGATTTGTAGGAGGCATTTTCAGGTAGTGTGCATAACTTTGGGCCTTTAATCTTTCATTTCTTGCCTTTATTTCTTTACATTTCTCTTTGATATATTGGCTCTGGCCAGTAGGAGCCCTGAAGGAGGATACTTCCACACTCTGTTTCCTTTCTAGCATTTGAGCCTGTGAGGTGGAAGGTTCTTATGTGCCCCTTGAAGGTGTGGTATGCATGCTTTCTGCTCCTGTAGTTCCTGCTGTCTCCTCAGTATACTCTTGTTCTGAAAATGGGTTCAACCTTTGCCTCTTGAAATAATTTTGGGAACAAGTCTACTAGAAGGGGTGGCCTCCTCTCTATCTCTTTTAAGATTCCTCTCTTCATTTAGAGGAGTCTGTAAAATAGGAGGATTGCTCATGATTTGTTCTGGTTGAGCAAGTTCTTTTGAAATCTTAGGCTGTTCTGATTCCTCTGGCTGCTCTGAGGGTCCTTCTGGCTGCTCTGAAGGTCATTCTTTTGCTGTTTGCCCATTGTGTCCCTGTGATTTCTTTTGAGATTGAGTTTCTCCTGACACCTGTACAAATGAATCCTCATCAAGTCTTATATCTAAATCAATCAATACATTATTGACAACAATTTCTGTGCTATCCCGATCTACCAAAGTGTTTTCCACTCATTCAATTTGATTTGCATACTGTTCAATTTTAGGGATTCTATGGTGGATATAAGGAGATAATTTATTCTTTTTCCTCCTATTGCAAATGAACTCTAAGGGGTCATAAATCCAGATGAAAATTTGTTTCAGTCTCAACCTTTGGAGGATTTCCTCTACTTCCTTCCCTGCTTCCCTACTATTACATATGAAAGGGCCAAGTTGATCTTTTATCCTAAGCTGAGCTTTCTTCTTGGCTTTCACAAAATGCACCTCATCTGAATTGATCATTTGTCTTTAGTACTCTAGGGAAAACAATCTCATAGGGAGGTATCTAGGCAGTTTGTAGGGAGCCAACTCACATCCATAGATTCTGATTTCAGTGTGGTTTTGGTATAGGTACCAATCCCACACTTTATACTATTTTGATAACTGAAGGACCCTCCTGATGTCTGCACTGATTCTGGGGGGAGGGCTTCCTAATAGCATAGTTGTCACTGGGTACACAAAGATATCTATGAAATCAATACAAGAATATTGAGAGTCATATTGGTGGATTAATGAAGTCCAGAAGACCACAGATCTAGGGTTGCCTCTGGTATCAAGCTTTTGGAGTGTGATTGGGAATTTGTCAGCTTGATAATACAGGAAAATATGATATAAAACTAAAGAATATTTGAACACTCTTTCATTATCCAACCTCATGAATTGATCATGCATTTTATCAGCAATGAACTTAGCATAGTCAAACATGATGGCTGGTGGTTGCCCAGGAGAGTAGATGGACATAAAGGCTATAATGATTTCATCAACAAATTCTCTTGTAGTATAACCTAACACATTAGATATCATGTCTCTGATGTCTTGGCTAAGGTTAGAGAATATGGTATATATGTATGATGGAGAATCCTTTGGAATGTATTGTTCTTCCATGATAAAGGTATGGTATAACCGAGCAAGTTTGATTGAGGTGAGTGTAGGGTATCTATTTAACAAATATCCAACAAAAAAAGGGGTCAGGCTTTGGTTTGTTTGTAACTGTATCATTTAGTTAATGGATTAGGCAGTGATGGTAAGTAGTATAGACTGGTCAGGGGTCCTTACTGCCCTTTGGCTGGGATCATAATTCATATGGCAGTAATGGATAATCTCTGGGAAGATATGGACTTTGGGGAACTGATATTTGGCTAAACCTTACTCCCAAAGCCTTACACAGTCTGCATGGTTTAGGTATTGGTATCTGTACCTGCAGTATAGTTTCAAATGGGATTCATGGATAGAGGTATCTTTAATATGAAAATTTTTATCTGCCAATGGGAGATGGTCTAGGTCTTTGTGAGGAGTAGAAATGGGCATGACATTTAATGCAATTGGGGTAGCCATCCTTGGTTCTTGTGGATTCAAGGATGGGGGTGAAGGGTTTTCAGTGAATTTTGGGAAAAAAATCGGTCTAATTCAGGTATTTTGAAGTCACTAGGCAATTTTGCTTACTAAATTACTTAGGAATTGGAAGCAATTTAGTCTAGGTTATGGAACAAAGTAGGGTTTCTCAGCGAATTGGGATAAATACCTAGTTTCAGCTTTTGGAAGGAGTAATGTCAACTATGCACTGTTTATGGGAAGCGCACGGGACTGCAAGGTGGTCTGGAGTTTCATTAGCTTCGGTAAATTGGCAGTTGGACATAGGTTGACGGTTGCACGTACTTTGGTGCTTGCATGGAGGTCAGAGTGTTCTTTTTTCACGATAAAACAAAAAAAATGAGTTTTTTAGTTTTATTCATAAAGTCAATGATTTTGGCGGGTACACTGGGAAAATGACAGTTGGCATTAAGTGGGGAACGTGATAGTTTGTTGTTTATCAGGAGGCGGTAAGTGGGATCATATTGCACCGCTTTTGGGATAAAGTGGTTTTGGGAGGAGGCCACCTGATGCCATTCATCGGGTGCCACGTTGCAGCAAGGTGAATAGTAAAACCACTCATATCAGGCGAGTAAAGGTCGGCCTTCGGAGGCCGCCCGATATGAGTGTCGACCGTTGGATCAACAGGGGTCAGATCGCACAGTGATCGGGGTGATGATTTTATGTGAGGTTTAATGGAGGGGCCCAACAGGGTTTTAATGTGTGGAGGGATTAATTAACTGTGGATTAGGGGGGTTTAATGACATTAGGAGTGATTTCATTGGCAGGGACAGATTATTAGTTAATTATTGATTGATTAATTAATCTCTTTTATCTCGGCAATGGGCCATGGTTATTAATTAGTCGCTGATCGACTTAATTAATCCCATTAATCGATTTATTAATAAGTTTATGTTTCAAACTTTGGGGCGGGATATTAACATATGGGTTTTAAATAAAACATACGGGAAAGTGGTATTTTTTGGGATTTAATAAATAGTGTTAGAAGTAAATATGAAATGAAAGCGAAAAACAAAGTGCGCTAAGTGTAATGTATGTTGAATTTATTTTCTTTTCACATTAAACATAATAACTTAGGCTAAATGTGCATTTGAGGGTTTTTGTGAAAAGAGGGGTTTTGTATTGGTATAATTACTTTCCCTAGGCAAATGGCGCTTTTACCTTAGGAAAAGGGATTTTTTTTAGGGGAGAATGGATAAATCGAAGGGGGTGAATGTTTGTGAGGGGGCTTTTAGTACTTAGACCCTATAAGTTATTGGGCCAAGGGTCCGGTCCCTCTAGAAGTAAGAGAAATGCTCTGAGCCCCTTTAACTTAAGGTCTTAGGTAGTTTTGACTTTGCTTATGGGAAATTAGTAAAATTAAGGGTAAAATGAATGGGGAAATTAATCACTTGACTTTGTGTAAATACTCATTTATCATCCATACTTTAGAAACTTGACGATGAAAGTAAATGATTTGATTATATCTAATCAATCATCATAATTCTACAACCATGCAACTACTTACCCATCTACTCATCCTACAATTTTTTCTACTCTTTATTTGGGTGCTCTTAAACTGGCAAATCCTTATCAAAACTTGCTCATTTCTTTTACAATAGAAATCTATCTAAGTCTATCCTTATTACATCTAAGGACTCAGATTAAACTATTGAGCTCCTTTTATTTACTCTACCTAATCTAATTATCTGCCAAGTTTAAATAGTTTGGTCAGATTTTCATTCTCTATCTATAAACATGAAATTCAAAACATGGAATAACCAAGATTAAACTGTTTGATTACCATGGATTGTGGCATGAATAACAAGTTTCACACAATCATTATTCTGTATCAAAAGTAAATTGTAGTGGCATTTTGACTTGCACACTTTCACGGTCTTTTTTTCTTTCTTTCTTGGGGTTCATTTTTTCATCTTTTTTTACTTTTTTTATTCTTTTTGTCCTTTGATTTTTCTTTTAGGACATACCCTCTTTACATTTTTATTTATTTATTTTTTTTTGAATTTTTCAAATATGGAAAACATTTGCAGAAAGCAAAGGTATGTACATATCACATTTTTAATCTCAGTCATTCAAAAATTATGACACCTATTGGTATAGGAATATAACACTATTTTTAATGGAAGCATTACATTATGGGGAAGAAAATGATCATCCACACAAACCACTGACCCCTATAGTTCATACAAACACAAGGGAAGTTGCAGGATCGCCATTATAAATGGTCCACCTACCTGCAATAGTTCCATTTGAACATTAAGTACAAGAAGGGCAACACCAATAATGTTACAGACTGCCTCAGTCGACCAGTAGTCATGGCGCTGATCACTGTGCTCGATTGCTGTGTGTACTAGACTTTGGGGAGGCCACATATTTACCAAAGAAATCCAGTATGCAACAACACATAGGAGACACTCTTCGAAGGGAAGCAAGTTCCAAATTTTCACCTTTAGGATGCATTGTTATGCCATCTAGGACACATATATGCTCCTTCAAGTGAGTGTGCCAAGATGATTTGGGTGGCGCACTACAGTCAGGTCACTGGACATTTTGGAGTTGAGAAAACAGTGGTGGTATTGCATAAGTATTTTTATTGGCCGAAAATTCATCAGGATGTTGGGAAGTACATTAGATCCTACACTGCCTGCACCATTTCCAAACCAACCATCAAGAAGTAAGGCCTAAATACTCCTCTAATCACTCCTAGTCTACCTTGGGAATCTATCTCCATGGGTTACATGTTGGGCCTTCCTTCTACTAAGCATGACAATGACCGCGTTTTCGTGGTCGTCAACAGATTCTCTAAGATGGCCATCATGGTGGCCTGCAAGAAGAGTATCACAACAGAGGCCATTGCAAAGATATTCTTTGAATGAGTGTGGGTACACTTTGGGATCCCATAGTCCATTATCTCAGACTGAGACAACAGATTCCTAAGTGAATTTTGGTCAAGTCTCTAGTTGACTCTGGATACCAAACTTACTAAGTCCGAGATGTTCCACCCCCAAACTCATGGCCAAAAAGAGTTCGTTAACATGATGATTGTACACATTCTATGCATGTACAACTAGAGGCATCTACACACCTGGGATGAAAGCCTCCCCTATGTCCAAATCAACTACAATAGAGCTCTCCATAGCTTAATGAGCCATAGCCCCTTTCAGGTAGGGCTAGGATTTCAACCATTATGTCCCATCGATCTGGCCATACCATTTGCAGCTACTTAGGAAGATTCTTTTTGTGTCCAGTCTGAAGCCGATAGGGCTAACAACTTCATTGAGCGCATTCAACACATCCACCAGTGGGTCCATGATATATTGGACAAATCCAATGCTAAGTACAAGCAGTACCATGATAAACATTGAGTGCTGCACAAATTCCAGCTGGGCGACAAAGTTTGGACCCCACTACAAGCTGAACCCCACTTCGATATGAGCACCTCCCTGGACCCCATTGCAAGCTTCAACCACTTCGATATGGGCCATACACCATCACCAAGGTTGTAGGTGACAATTCCTTCGGTCTCGGCATCCCACTGTTTCTTGATCTTCACCTAGTGTTCAATGTAGACCGCCTTCGACCATACTTTCCATCATTATTGGACACATCCGACATTGCAAAACAACTCACACCAAAAAAGCTCAACCCAAACTGCATGGAACCTGCCATGACTAATCAACTCATGGACATGCAGGTCAAGAACAATCGCCAACAAAGGATCTAACTACATCAAGTTGTCAAAGGAGGCCAACTCCTTCACTAGGGAAAGTGGTGTTAGAAATAATGCTGAGAGGGGGGGTGAATCAATATTAGTCAAATCAATAACTTTTTATTTTCATACTCTGATTTATATATGCTACTTAAATAAAGGTAACTCACGTGTACACACAATTGTTTTTAAGGCAACCAACATATATCCAACAAACTTATGATTCAGTTAATTCATCATATGTTGATCTTTAATCAGTGAATCAGTACTTCATTAAACATATAAATACTAACCATGTGTAGTAATAAAAGAAAAAACCATCACACATAAGAAACACACATGAACACCAAGATTTAAGGTGGAAACCCAATGCGAGACAAAAATCACCTGCTGTTGTCTTCTCTTAATATAAGAAAAACCTGTTTACAATCTTGTGCTGTTGTAGACTCATACCAGTACACAGGCACCCACCTACAGAAGGATACAACCTTCACTCATTTTCTAGCTTCTACTAGAAGGGAGCTACAACCCCCTAGCTCTTGTACTAGCCGATTTGTTTACTAGTATGTAGGCGCTGACCTATAGAAGGCTCCAACCTTCACAAATTTTCTAGCTGCTACTGGAAGGGAGATTAAACCCCTTGGCTCTTGTACTAGCCGATCCATTTACTAGTACGTAGGCATCGGCCTATAGAAGGCTCCAACCTTCACTCGTTTTCCAGCTGCTACTGGAAAGGAGCTCCAACCTCCTGGCTCTTATACTGGCCGATATGTTTACCACTACGTACGCGCTAGACTATAGAAGTCTATGACCTTCTCTCATCCTCCAGGGACCACGTTTCATAAATTTTTTGACTAGATACTCCTGGAAGACAACACCACAATTTGAAGGCCTCTTTTCATCAAATTTTCATACTGGACCCATCAACAACATTGAAGCTCAAAATCAATCACAATTACAATACAATCATCAAATACATCTACATCAACCAATCACTAAAACTCAATCATCAATCTCTGAATCAACCACAACTGAATCAATCAATCACTGACAACCCATCATCATTGAATTAGATCACAATCAATCAATCTGAACTTTCAGAACACTGTCACTAGAACACAAAGAACCCAGAACTCTGCAGCAACAATAAGATCCAACTGTAACTTCAAATATCATATTTCATAATGTATATGCTACTTGGATGTGACTAAGCAACGTGTATACGCATTTTTACCAAAGTGAACCAATGTATAGATATGAAAATATTATCTTAAAAACTTCTCAGATATTCCAGACTTCAGTCATACCCAGATCATAACATTTACAGAATAAAACATGAATCAGTATTCAAATCTAGACTATCCATGATTAGACCACATAATGATAATTCATTTTAGGTCTTATAATTCCAATCCATCATCCATCATCAAACACATAGGTGCACCCTTAGTTCAGATCAAGCAAAGCATAAAAAAGCCATAACTTGCATATTTGATCTAACACTTCATAAGATATTCAACACTTGCACACATATCCCTTTGATCTTCTCCTCCTTATATAGTTTTAGGCATTTTTCAATACCTTGGACCAAAACCACTTAGGACAAATACCTCACACCAAATACCTAGGGTCAATACCTCATACCAAATACCTCGGACAAAACACCTTGGACCAATAACTTGGACCCAAAATACGTTGGACCAAATACCTCGGACCAAAAACTTGGTTTTCCAACATGTATGCTCTTTTCCTCCGGTGGGAGTGCGTGTATACGTATACGCTATTTTTGTTCTGTGGACCATCATGTATATGCTACTTAGACAAAATGAACTAGTGCATACTTCTCTTTCTTCAACCATTGGAGTTTGATATGTAATCCTTTGCTGTTAACTTGTTGCACTGTGAACTGTCATCTATGTGAGTTTCCATCAAGGACAACACCTGTATCATAATTCCAACAATCTCCCCTTTGGAGTTGATGGCAACCACAACACCAAGATACTCTCCCCCTTTTAAATCAAGGGCAAAGGGCAGACCAAGATATTTTCCCTCTTTAATATTCATTATGTTGTCCATGCTCCCCCTAAATACATGATGAATTCTCTAATTAAGCTCCCTCTTTGTACATGCTGAGATGCACTAAACTGTCCATGCTCCCCTTGAGCACATGCTGAGTCCGAAAAAATATTTTCCAAAAGAAAATCATGACTCTATAACTGAACTATGTGAGTGTGACCTTCCTATCACTAGTGACTCATACATACATCAATCTCCCAACCAAGTGGGGATACACCAATTTTGACTCATCCACCCAACCAAGTGGGGATATACCAAATGTTTATACATGACTAAAATAGTAATTATTACATCATCCTTCCCATGCATAGTGGGGTTACAAATTAGGTCTTTTTATGACCTTTACATCAAATGATATACATGACATTTATAATAAGGACCAAAAATATAAACAAGACCATGATAGTCATCATCAACTATCATACACCATATATGATCTCCACCATCAGCATCAAGATCAACAACCTGTATATGTCCATCATCAAAAGAGTCACTTGAATCAAACAACTATAAGCATCTTCATGTACCAAGGTATTCTATTATAATGCCAACAATGCATTATTAGAAGCATATGCACCCCCTCAACCTGTGTCATCTGTTCACTGTCAGATTTGATCATTACAGTTTTCAGTAAGAATCATCAAGGCATCATCATCAATCAGTTATTCATCAACTTATTAACAACTTATGAGGATGAAAAGGCTTGCACATATCATCAGAAGATTGTAACCATCATCATACATAACAAAACAAATATTTGATAATTGACTGAACCATATCATACCCCTTTTTCTGAGCCTGTCACATTGCTTTTTCCTAAAACCAACATATACGCAACTGTGCAACTTTGAAGACGCGTATATACGTGACTTGTCTTCATGATAACTGCATATGAGATTTAGAACACTGAAGTTTCATACTTTGAGCTCCCCCTGATTCTGTTATGTCTGTATACTGTGCTATGCCACATCTTTCTGGCTGTACTTCCTTCTTCTTCCATAGCTTGGAGTGTGATGATGATTTCTCCTTTTGGTATGTTGGCCGAAATTTTCTCCTGCATTCTTTTGCTATGTGTCCAAACTTGTTACATGCATAACATCTTACATGTTTCATATTCCTTCTATAGCAGTCAATAACTTTGTGACCAAACATATTGAAAAAAAAACAATATCCCTTAAATTACCTGGAAGCTGTTGATGTTTCTGTGTGACAACCTTGAACCATTATACTTTTGCATCTCACTGCAACATGTCCAAAATTATGACATATAAAAAATTCAACATTATTCATCGGAGGAAATAATCGACTATCACTTCCATAGTTAGGAGTAAAAGTTTTTCTTTGAATACTTTCTTTCCTTGGTTGTTGATGGGGTTGACTTCTCATCTCCTTGTTGAGAATTTCAGATTTTGCATTAGAGTTCTTTGCCTTATCTTGAGAGCTAGATTCACCTTCAAGAGATTCATGAAAACCAAGACCAGTTTTGATGGAAGGAGACCTTTGACTAACTAAGAATATTCTCCAAAATCTTAGTACTATCTTGAAATCGTAACAGTTTATCCTTTTCTTCTAATGTACCTTTCAATATATTTACCTCAATCTGATATTATTCTTCCTTTTCAAGATATTGCTTCTTCATGATTTCTTCAGGCTTTCTTCCTTCTTCCACTTGTTTCCTTAATTTGAGAATCTCATTTTCTTGTTCTTCATCTGATTTTATCTGTGAGTCTTTTAACTTCTTCCTCTATGTTTCTTTCACGATCACTTTCAATATCTTCAACATAGCTTGAATAGAGAAAAGTATCACTAGAAGACCAAAAATTTGTACCTGATACTTCTTTTTCTTGCTAATCTTCAATATGAGGTGATTTTGAGTTTCAATACTTGCTTCCACCTAATGGCCAATTGTCTCTCCTGCTGTCACTATTCCTTTGAGATGTCTTCTTCTTTTGAAGCACTTTCTTCTTCAATTTCTTTCCCATTGCTTCTATGTATCTCCTTCAAGCGATCAAGCTTTTGCCAACGGACTTGCTCTGATACCAATTGTTGGAAATAATACTTGGGGAGGGGGGGGGGGAATAATATTAGTCAAATCAATAACTTTTTCTTTTCATACTCTGATTTATATACACTACTTCAATAAAGGTAACTCGCGTGTACACATAACTGTATTGAAGGCAACCAACGTATATCCAACAAACTTATGATTCAGTTAATTCATCATATGTTAATCTTTAATCAAAGAATTATTAATTCATTTACCATATAAACTATAACCATGTGCAATAATAACAGAAAAAACCATCACACATAAGAAACACACATGAACACCAATATTTAAGGTGGAAACCCAATGCGGGACAAAGTCCACCTGTTGCTGTCTTCTTTTAATATAAGAAAAACCTGTTTACAATCATGTACTAGTGCAAACTCATACCAGTATGTGGGCACACACCTGTAGAAGGCTACAACCTTCACTCATTCTCCAGCTTCTACTGGAAGGGAGCTACAACCCCCTAGCTCTTGTACTAGTCGATCCATTTACTAGTATGTAGGCGATGACCTACAGAAGGCTCCAATCTTCACTTGTTTTCTAGATGCTATTGGAAGGGAGCTCCAACCCCTTGGATCTTGTACTAGCCAATCCATTTACTAGTACATAGGTGCCAACCTACATAAGGCTCCAACTTTCACTCATTTTCCAGCTGCTATTGGAAGGGAGCTCCAACCCCCTAACTCTTGTACTGACCGAAATGTTTACAAGTACGTAGGCGCCGACCTACATAAGGCTATGACTTTCTCTCTTCCTCCAGGAACCACATTTCATAAATTTTCAGATTGGATACTCTTGGAACACAACACCATAATATGAAGGCCTTGTTTCATCAAATTTTCATACTGGACCCATCAACAACATTGAAGCTCAAAATCAATCACAACTGCAATAAAATCATCAAATACATCTGCATCAACCAATCACTGAAACTCAATCATAAATCTCTGAATCAATCAATTATTGACAACCCATCATAACTGAAGTAGATCACAATCAATCAATCTGAACTTTCAGAACACTGCCACAAGAACATAGTCACCAGAACACAAAGCAGAACCTAGAACTATGCAACAACAACCAGATCCAACTGCAACTTCAAATATCATATTTCATAATGTATACGTTACTTGGATGTGACTGACCAATGTGTATACACGCTTTTACCAAAGCAAACCAACATATAGATCTGCAAATATTATCTTCAATACTTCTCAGATATTCTAGACATTATTCATACCCAGATCATAACATTTATAGAATAAAACATGCGTCAGTATTTAGATCTAGAATATCCATGATCAGACCACATAATGAGAATTCATTTTAGGTCTTATGATCCCTATCCATCATCCATCATGAACCACATAGGTTCATCCTTAGTTCAGATCAAGCAAAGCATAAGAAACCCATACCATGCATATTTGATCTAACACTTCATAAGATATTCAATACTTGCACACATATCCCCTTGATCTTCTCCTCCTTATATAGTTTTAAGCATTTCTCAATACCTTGGACCAAAACCACTTAGGACCAATATCTCAGACCAAATACCTAAGACCAAATACCTCAGACCAATACCTTGGACCCAAAATACCTTGGACCAAATACCTCGGACCAAAACCTTGGTTTTCCAACATGTATGCTCTTTTCCTCCTATGGGAGTGCATGTATACCTATATGCTCTTTTTGTTTTGTGGACTAGCGTGTATATGCTACGTAGACAAAATGAACTAGAGTATACTTCTCTTTCTTCAATCTCTGTAGTCTAATCTGTAATCCTTTGGTGTTAACCTGTTGCATTGTGAGCTTTCATCTATGTGAGTTTCCATCAAGGACAACACCTGTATTGTATTTTCAACAAGTGGTTCACTAGGGACTAGGTTCAAGAGAAATTTCCTCACCTCATGTAGGCTCTACACACAACAGGGACCATTATTCCTAAGGGGGAGGACTGATCCAAGTGAATATTAGTGGCCAACTACCTATTCGACCTAGACGTCTAGTTGGTTTCATTTGTTTCCTTGTTTATTTGAACATTTACTATTTTTAGCTGTTTTTTGGGTCGTAAACTTCCAGAGCAGTTTTGACCCCTTAAACGATGTTTGTTGAGGTCTGTAGTAGGCCTGTAGCCATTGGTAGGGGCTTGCCGTAAATATTGTATTACGCAAAGAGACCTTTCTAACAAGGTATCATACACGCTAAACGAAGATAATATGACCAAGTTATGACCCCAGGAAGTTGGTTGCCCAACTAACCCCAACAGGGCCCACAGACTCTTGGCGTTACATCTCCTAGAGTTAGGGTTTTGGTTGTTTAAGGTTTTACCTTGTTGTTTGATAATAAATAGGCCCTTGAGCGTCATTGTAACATAGTTTAGAGGCATTTAGTTGCCACATCTTTTCTCAGAGATAAGATATTGATGAGCCTCATCATTGGGTAATGATATGGGCCTTAATTCACCTCCTAGCTAGTCAAATCAACTCTTCTCACAATTTAGTACATGTTTTGATTATATTTTGTTTAATGAGATGAGTTAAAGTGAGATATTATGCCTCTAGGACTAATATGCATTGAATGCAGGTTTGGAAGAGAAAATCAAGGAATTTTGGCAAGACTAAGGTTTGAAAATAAAATGGGACAAGGGAGAGAGATTGTGGGAGGTAAATCCTCCTCATTTACTCCTCCCCCATTTGAATATTCCTCCATTAATCACACCATCTCGGAGTGCAATCAACCAAGTCATGAAGATCAAAAGGCAGCCGAGCAAGTGATAGACAAAGAGTTAGTTCATCTCGAGTTTGGAGCTGATTCTCCCTATATTTAAGGAATTTGTTCGGTAATTTAGTTGTATAAGTAGAGAGGCCTAAAGCCTCATTAGTATTCAAATTTTTGTTGTAAAAACACTAGTTATTTTCGAGCTCCAAACTTGTAGAAGACATTGATGTAATTCTGTGTTTTGCTAATGAAAATGAGCCTTTTCTTGATCTAGCACTGAGTTAACTTAGAGGGCTGAAGCTCTTAGTTTAGGGCCCAACCCTAGCAGCAAAGGCTCCTCCTATTGTATCTGTATGCATGGTTTAGTTTCATAGATTTATAGTTATTTTGTCTTTAGAAGTATTTCATTACAAGTAATGTAGATTTGATTAGTTGTTTATTAGTTTGCTTCCATTTGTGCTTTACTTCAGTAGCAACTTAGAAGGGATAAAAGGAGCACCACAAAGCTATGAGTAGGTGTCTTGGCCTCACCTCTTCCCTCAGGAATCATGATTTGAGGAAAAGACCCTTACGCAGCCCCAAAAAGATAGATTTCCATTTTCTCATAAGATTTAGAGTTTACTGTACTTGAACCAACATTTGATCAGTTTTGTAAGTGTAGGATTTAATTACCATATTTTCTATCTTTAGCCTTACATTATATCTTATCCATGATTCTATTTTATTCAGCAATTTCCCTCATGCATGAAGTAGATAGCTAGTTCATTAAATTTTGCTTTTCTAGCTTGTTAGAATTCTTCTTGTTTACATGACTTTTTGGCAATTATAAATTTTTGATGCAGAGCAATTGCTTCAGAAGTATAAAGAGATATCATAGCAAGAAACCAACTTCCAACTTCATCCATCCATAATCATTCCTTGCTTTCACCAAGACCTTCACCAATCGCATAATTTTACATAGAAATTCCTCCAAGAATGTTGAAAAAATCCAACCATATACTAACCTTGGTTTTGTTTGAAATAATACTAAGAGGGGGGTGAATTAGTATTATTAGATCAATAATTTTATTTCCCAAACATATTTGTATACGCTACTTCAGTGAAGTGAACTAGAGTGTACACACAACTGTGATTAGAGAAATCAATGTATATCAAGAGAACTTGTGATTTAGACAATTTATCATGTGTTGATCTTAAACTCGTACATCAGTAACTTATTAGACAGTGTAGTAAAAGAAAAATAAAGCATCACACATAAGAAACATACATGAACACCAAGATATAAGGTGGAAACCCAATGTGGGTGAAAACCACCCACCGCTGTCATCTCTGTCTTCTTTTAATAATAAGAAAATCTGTTTACAATCTTAAACTGGTACAGACTCATACTAGTACACAGTCACCCACCTGCAGAAGGCTACAACCTTCTCTCGTTTTCTAGCTTCTACTAGAAGGGAGCTGCAACCCCCTAGCTCTTGTATAACCCATTTGTTTACTATTACGTAAGTGCTGATCTATAGAAATCTATGACCTTATTTCTTCCTCCAGGGACCACGTTTCATGAATTTTTTAGAATGGATACTCTTGGATCACAACACCACAATTTGAAGGCCACTTTTCATCCAATTTTCATACTGGACCCATAAAAAACTTTTAAAATTAAACTGCATCAACCAACATTCAGTTAATCTGAACAATCAGATCACTGACACTAGAACATTGTGCTGAACCCAGAAACCTACATCATCATTCAGAACTAGCTGTAACTTCAAAAGCCATGCATCAGAGTGTATACGCTAATTGGCTGAACCCAAACTGCGTGTATACATTAATTTCGTTAATCAAACCTGTGTATACCTTCAAAACTACTGTAAACATAAACTTTTGAGTCAATTGTGTACCAACCAACAATATACTAAATATCTACTGTCAAATTATAGAGCTTTACATAGGTAGTGACAAAGATCACTTATTCTCACTTATATAATCAATCAATCAAATTCCAGCCTCCTTATGTATTCATTTTACATTCAGATCTAAGAAGACTTCATTGACAGGCAGTAGTAAAACAACATAATTTGATCAAATAGATCAATCAGATCCGCAAAAGAAGCTTTTCTTTTGTATATACTATTTTGAAGAGTATAGCCTTCGTGTACACATGATTTTGAAGAGATGAACCAATGTACATATTTGAAAATATCAATTCATAACTTTTCTGCACTTATGAACTTGAAACAAACCGAGATCATGACATTTAAAGAATAAAACGTGTGTACACAGTTAGATCTAGCCCAACCAATATCAGATCATCCAATAATAAGTCACTTCAGGTCTCATGATCTTGATCCAATATTGAATTCAAGATGCACAAATTATTTTAGATCAAATCACAAACATAGCCTCTGTAACATAAAATATACTTTAGATAGAAGTATTCTGTAGAAACCCATACCCTTGCACACTTGGCCTTATGATCTTCTCCTCCTTATATAGCTTTAGGCCCTTTGTCAATACCTTGGACCAAAACCACTTAGGACCAATACCTTGGACCAAATACCTAGGGTCAATACCACGAACCAAATACCTTGGACCAAATACCTAGGGTCAATACTAGGGACCAAATACCTCGAACCAAAACCTAGGTTTTCCAATCATGTACGTGTTTTTCTTTCTATGGGAGTGCATGTATATGTATACACTCTTTTTGTTATGTGGAACAATGTGTATACGCTATTTTGACTAGGTGGACCAGTGTGTATCAACTTTCTTCCTTTACCTTCTTTATTCTGATAAGTAGACCTTAGTTCCATATTCCTGTTCTTCTATACCATTTCCCTGTAACCTCTGAATATACCTGTTGTACTGTGAGTTGCCTTTTACCAAAACTGAATTGACATGTGAGTGAGTTGTCATCAAGGAAAACACTTGTGTCATAATGCCAATAGGTTTTGAGTCATGAGTGATCCTAGGTATTTTATCACTCTATTCCACCCATCCACCATGTTCTCTAAGCTTTCCATCACCTTCAGAAACCATCTTTTTTCTCTTGGGCGTATCCTGTAGAAATATAGGGAATCTTGTAGGTTTCTAATACATCCTGTAGGTTTTCCTGTAGTGGCTTGTTTTGAGTCCAAATTGAGGGAAAACCTCTAAGAAGCCACACAAGGTCACCCAAGTGTCTTCCAAACCTTCCAACCATCTCCTAAACCTCCCAACCATCCACCACCATCACTAATCCACCCGCCACATCACCAAAATAGATTAGGGTTTACACTTGATTTTCCATAAAAAGAATAAAAAGATAAAACAGATCTATTTTAGTCCTTTACATGCATAGTAGTAATGTTTGATGTTTTGAACTTCCATGCTTAGGACAGTATAATTTCATACAAGTTAGCTTGGCATTATTGTAAAGCATAGTTTCTTAGTAGTTAGTTAGGAAATGGTGTGTTTTAGCATTGAGTTTCAGTCTTTTTCATTATTGTAGTAGATAAGCTTTCACATAGAGTAGATTCCTCTTTCTTTCATTAGTTATCAAGATTCTTCTGAATCCATAGAAGTCTGGATTGAAAACCCTAGTGGTCTCTCGCCTGTTGAATAGTGACGAAAGGCAGAACCATTACTTTTACTTGTGTATACAACACTGTCACCTCCAAGTTTGTACGAACTTTGGGTTGATAAAGTAAAGCTGGTAGCCATAGGAGTTGCAACATTCTTGGTGCAATATTAGTGCTCATCACTTTTTGGCGCCAATACCAAGGTGGTGTCTAAGTCATATGTGATTACTGCTTTTTTTCTTCTATTTCTTGTTTGTAATATTCTGCTTTTAGTTTCAATTATGCAAAATAAATTTAGTTTGCTTCCTTTTCATTTTTCATTCTTTGCTTTCCTTTCCATTTTGCAAGTAGGATCTCAGTCAAGCAATTAGTTTTTCATTCAGGCAGTAGTTTTCATTCAGCGTGCAATTTCAATTATGCAAATACTTTCTAAGCTTGAAAAGAAAAACATTTATTTTCATGTCTTGTAGGAATAGGGATAACTTAGGGAAAGTTTTTCCAAATACCCCCACTACATCAAACAACCAACCTTCCCCCTTCTTCGGTGGCTGTGAACTAGAGGAACCCTTAGGTGAGCAACCAAACATATTTGAAGAACCTACAGGGGAACATGAAGAAGGAGAACCCATTCCTACTGAACCTATGGATGAAAACAGAAATGACAGAGGAAATAGAGAAAGAGTTGAGGGTGCCTTCTCATTAGGGAAACCAATGGAGATAGTAAGATGAAAAATATAAGCCCTTCTGCCCTTCCTCATTTCCATGGCCTGACCACAAAATACCTAGACACTTTTTATTTGAGTTTTTTGTCATATGCCAAACCTAAGACTATACACATGATGAAAATAAGTTGAAACTATTTCTATCCACTCTCAAGGATGCAGCGTTGTGCTAGTTCATGGGTTGACCTGGAGATAACATCACAACTTGGGCTTAGATGTGGCAAGCCTTCAACAAAAAGTATTATGACTACTGTTGGTCAAAAGACACTAAAGAGGAGTTTTTTAGGATGACCTTAGGCAATGATGAATCCCTGGAGGATTATGAAGAAAGATTCCATCTTAGCTACAAAAGGGCCAGGTGCACACTTAACCCTGAGTCATTAAGCTAGTCCTGCTTAGAGGAGTAGGGGAAGATCTTCTGGATACCTTCACTTGTTAGCAAGAGGGGATATCTACCAGTTACCCTACGTGGATATCAATAATGTCTTTAGAAACCATCCTATGGCAGCTAGGAAAAAAGGTAGGGGTAGTCAAACTATGGTCAGTCCATCCTCTTCCAATTCATCCATCAAAGGTGAAATTGGAAATATGGTGGAGGATTTCAAAAGTGAGATGCTCCAAATCATTGCCCTATAGATGGACAGTATGTACATTAAGAGAAAGTAGGAGGAAGCAGAGAGAGCCATGACCATTTTCTATCTTAGATGGACCAAGAGGCACCCTAGGAACGAATGTCCATTGAATTCTATTGAAAATTACTCAGTCTGTGAAGAAAACCACTCCACAAACAAGTGCCCCTCTTGCCTAGACTCAAAGCTATATATCAAGGCACTGAAGGGGTCATTGAGAAACTCTACTACATAAACCAAAGGAGACCTCATGGGCCTAGGCCATACCAGCAAGGCATGCAAGGGTCATACCATGCATATTACAACCCCAACTAGACCACATCCATACCTTCTTGGCCCCCCCTAATCATCATTCCTAGTATACACCTCTTCCTTGGTTCCTTGCACCTCAGTATCATTCCCAGCCAGTCAGCCAACCATTTCAACCATATGCTCTGCCACAACCTCAGTGGAATGCATCACCCCAGGAGTGGAGCCCCCCATACAACAATGTTCCAGCGTTATTTCCTTCACCATTTCCCCAACCACAACTTTTACACTCTGCTCCACCTAAATAACCCTAGATGCCTGCCCAGCCAAAACCGAATTCGAACAATAGACAGGCACAACAAATATATAGTGGAGATACATCCTATATCTAGCTTATGCTATGGAGATTCAGGAAATCAACCTGAGATCTAGGAGAGTACATCCAGATAAACAAACTCTACCTCCACCTAGGGAGGTTGAGGAAGAAAGAGAGGAAAGAATACTTAAAGTAAATCCACCACCCTTTCCTGAGAGATTAACCCAACCACTCCAGCCTACCCCAGAAGAGATTGAACTTCTAGGAGAATTGAAAAACCTATGTGTCAAAATTCCACTCTCCAAGCTATTAAAGATGTATTTATTTACAACAAGTTGATTAAGGAGAAGTGCTTCAAGCATCCAGGGAGGAGAAGAAGAGATGCCCCTACCATTAATGTCATTGGACAACTATCCAACTTAATGTTGGGGCAAGTAATCTATCTAAAGTATTTAGACCCTAAAATCCCTGTATTAGATGTGCACATCAATGGCACCATCGTCCCACACACTTTGATTGATCTTGGGGCTGCCATTAATGTGATGACAAAGGACACCATGCTCAAGCTCAACCTCCAAGGTTCATTGAGAAATACCACAACAATTCTGCAACTTTCAAAGTGCTCCATGGTGACTCCATAGGGGATTGTGGAGGATGTGATGGTATCCATTGATTCGTGGGAATACCTTACAGATTTCCTAGTTCTCCAGCCTAAGGCTAAGATTACTGGTTACTGTTTGGTCAATTTAGTGTCCTAAATTTCTCTACATACATTATCAATCCGGGAATCATAAACTGATGAAGTGTAGTGCACTGTTTGTGCTAGATGACCCTTCTTACTTCATTGTTTTTGTGTTTTATGTTGTTTTGGGGTTTTTTGGTCCTCTAATCCCTAATGATTTACAATGTAACTAACAAAATATTAAATCTAACTTCTGTAAAGACTGCTAAGAACATAAATAAATTAGAATTAATAGAGCTTAAGTAAGATTTGGAAGCAAAGTTTAATCAAGAAATGAAAACAAAGTTTCTATTTTTTCTCTTATCATTATTTCCAAATCATGAACTAAAAAAAACTAAAAAGGAAAATTGCAACTATTGTCTAATCAATCACATAAACAAAACTAAATGAAATACTAAAAATTGAAAGTGAAATTGCAAATAATGTCTAATCTATTACAAAAACAAAACTAAATGAAATACTTAGTTACTTTACCTCTCAATTTTGGGAGAAAAATCTCCTTGTGATGACATTTTGAGGAATTCTGTACTTCATTATTCTAAGAGAAAATAAAAGCAAAAATGCAGAAAAGACTCGTTGTATGAATGAAGTATTCAACCACTTAGTTTAAGATGAGTTATCAACTAGAATGGCTCTTTAGAAACATTCATTAACACCATAAGTCGATAAACTAGTCATAAAATGGCAAGAACTGTAATGGCACTGATCAGTCTAATTGAAAATTTAAAGACTAGTGAAACAGTAAATGAAACAAACTACATTACACTACTGAATTTCAAGTTCTAACTACTGATAAAAACTAGAAATAAAGTGAACAAAAAGAAGCTATATTGTACTGAAAGAAGCTATTCTGCATTAGTAAAGAAATGATAAAAGTTGCATTATAAACAAGGTTAGTACAAAAATGATTGTGAACACTGTGAGAAGAAATGATGAATTTACAGTTTAACTAGAAAAGACAAAACAAAACAAAATAAAACTTGAGTCAGCTCAGGGGCCCTCTGCAACTAATCAGGTTATGCGTGCTTAATCAATCTCCAAGAAACTCTTTCATATATCCATAAAACATGCAGTCTTCATATTAAATTAGGAAAATGAGTTTTTTGAAAATTATAGAACAATAAGTCTGAGTTTAATACATGAGGAAATTCAAACTCCTTTTGAGTTCTTTACACAGGTATTTATAAGAAAATCATGCAACTGTTTGTGGAGAAAAATAAACTACAACCAAAAACACGTAGAAGACAGGCACACAAAATTTTCTTCCTCGGCTGCTGGAGACATAAATCCAAGATGGTGGCTATTGGATTCAGTTGCACAGATGGCTGTTGGAGTCTGTGGGTTCAGGGAGTTGTTTCAGATAACACTTCCGATCACTGTGAAATGTGTTGATTATCCACAAAACAGAGTCTTGTTGCCTTTGGTCTCTACATTTGACTTCTCCATTGGCTGTAGTTTTGTACCATCTTCCTTGTTGACTTGGGCTAGGTGAATAGGACACAGTCCATGTCATGATGATTTCCAAGCTGCCCATGTAGTTAGTTTCTCCTTCTGACACCTGGAACCTGTTAAAGCACGAAGGTAGCTGTGGAACAATCGATTAGATGTAGAATAGGTTGCGTTCTGTAGCTAAAAGACAAAAAATTATTCAAATAGCAGAACATAAAAGCATAGCATGTAAATCAGTAAATGTCCTCCTTAAGGCAATATATACTGGTCATTGATGATAAGAATGCAGTTTCTTCATGAAAAACAAAGAAAAGGGATGAGAAGAGTTGCTAGGGAAAGAGCAATTTTGAAGCTCAACATACCCCCACTAGAAAATAATTGCATGTCCCCATGCAATCAAAATTGTGAACTTCTTCCTCCTATTGCATTTGTTCTGAAACTTCTGCCAACACATATAACTTCCTCTTCTTGCTTTTCTTTGCACTGACTGCCATCCTTGGCTTCCTCATAAGAAGTCCGTATTTGAGGTTAAGAAGTGTTCTGCTCAGCTTCTTTTTTTCCTTTTTAGCTTCCTGTTCTTCTTGTACCATAATACCAGGTGTAGCATTGTGTTGTCATGAATAGCTCTATCCAACTTATTCTGTTCCCTCAAGGTTTCATTTTGTTTTTGGATGTGTCTGTTCAGAATTTCTAGCTCAAAGATCTCTTGTTTGAGAAAGCTAGTTAAAGTTTCTTGTGGGGTGATAGGCTGCTTTGGATTAGCTGAAGTTCCTGGATCTATCGAGGTATTCTTTTTCTCTAATGACTCTATGTAGTCATAGATCTACTGTTGTATTGGATCTATGCCAGGAGAAGCTCTACTTGGCTGCCTTCAAAATTCTGTGGAGGAGAGTTTTGTGGACTTTGTTTAGATGGAATACTGTCAAGGGACTGAACTGGGGTTTCTTCCTCTAAGTTTATAAACTAGGCCTCTTTTGATTTCACCCTCTTCACCTTACCTCGGAGTCTAGATCTCCTCCTCAAGTTTTGGAAGCTTATGGTTTCTTCTTTTGTGTCCTTTTTCCTCTTTACTTTCTCCTTATTTTTCTTGATTTTCTCCTTGATCTTGGTTAGTCTTTTAGAGAGAAACTGTTAATATTCTTGTGGTGATGAAGGTTCAAGAATGTCCTTATTGATTTCTTCAACCCTTTCTTTCATTTTTCTATTCTGTTTGGTCTACACCCTAACCTCTAGTTTACGAGCTATCTCTGCATCATCGTTTTGTGAGGAGATTTTAATGTTGATATTTCTCCTTCTACTTCTTTTGACATGAATTCCCTTAGATAAATCTGGAGTACCTTGGAAGAAATTCCTTACCAAAAATTCTTCCCATGTATGCCCTATACCTCTCAAGTGGAATTAAAATAGAATCCTCACTAATCCATGATGATATAGAGTTGTTTCTGTTGATTTGATTTTCTTTTCAACATTTGTTTCCATTCTTCTCAGACTATTCAGAAGCAAAAAGGGAAGATTAATGGTTCCATTCTCTAGAAAATTCATTAACAAGCGTATATGATAAACATACATAGACCCAAAACTTCCTTCACATGTAATGAATTTTTGCAATATTAATAACATGTTACTCCATTTGTTCTTAAGTGTTGAAATTGGAATCCCCTTTCTAAATACTGTAACATCCATACCTGGGTTTTTAAGGATCACCTTCCAAGATTCATCATGAAATTATTTGTTTTTAAACCATCTTTCTCCTAGTCTCGAGAGTTCTGTTGCTTCTGCAATGAAGGATTTTGTGACTGCAAATTTGATATCCCCTATTTCCACTTCCGTGCCATCAAATGACCTTGCAAAGGATTTAGTGATTTCCTTGTGGTAGCCATCAATTTTTTCAATAAAAAATAGCCATCCAGCCTTCTGTAACATCCCCTTAAGTTGCGGATACCCCTCCATATATTTCACCCCTATGGGCTCAGTTCGGACAATAAGCCCCATATCCTCTGTTCTCATTTACCCTTCAAAACTACTCTCACTGTCTAATAAATGGAATGACTACGTATAGGGAAATTGAGTGACTGGGTATATGGAAATAGAATGACTATGGATACAGAAACAGGATGACTGGGTATATGGAAACAAAATGACTGTGGATATGGAAACAGAATGACTGTATACACGAAAGGGCTATGTAAATATGAGAGAAAAACTTAAGAGTTGTTATGTAATAAATAAACAATCAGGGTTTGGAGAGTCGTAGATAGGTAGGTCACGTCGTTATTTTGACCGTTAACAAGTGTAGATGTGGAGGACCATTTAAGTACAAGTTATGGAGTTTGAAGGAATAATTGGACCGTTTGTCATTGAAGGCAGAAGATATAGTGGAGACATCGTGGCGGTCAAATCACATGATGGTTAATTAAGGAGACGTGATCATACATATTATACAAGTTTATGTTTTCAAATTGCTTTTTGAAATAAATTTTTGCATTTACCTTTGCAACCTTTACCTTCTGCTTGCTAATATTTTGATGTTTGATCCACAGGTACTTTAGGCATGATTGGTCTTCAAAGTTGATCTTTCTTCAATTACCTACACACAAGATTTTATTATGAACTGGACACTTGTCCCTGAACTGATAAACAAATTGTTGCTACATAATCAGATTAGCTGCAGAATAGAATCAACTGTAGAATGGAATCAGCTGCAGAATGTGAAACAACTGCAGAACGTGAAAAAGAGAGTGAAATATGGCTTATGAATGAATGAAATGGAAATGGTTGTGTAAGTGAAAATAAGACTAGATGATAAATAAAAATGGAGATGAAAGAAATACTGGAAAAGGAAAAATTTATTGGTGAAATATGGCAATGGAATGAAGTGAAACTGTAAAAGTAAAACAGAGTGAAGTGAGATGAGATAATGAATTTTACAGAATGTAGAGTGACTATGGCTTTTTGTCACCACTTATTATAGAAAGGAAATGGAAAATATAGGGTGTCAGAAACTTCTGATTTTCACCCTGTATTTTCTGTATAAGCATGCCAATCAATGATTGGTTTTCAACCTTGTACAATTTATTTTTTATATGTATTTTTTTTAGATAGGAAAAATAAAGACTAAGTTGGTGGAGAAGAATGATTCTTCTTCACTAACTTCATTTTAGAATTGGTTTGGAAGATCTTGATGAACCCCTCCTTTGAAATTGGTTTTTGATATATTTTCAATCTATGACCATTCACAAGAAGAGGAGTTTGACTTTCATCCATTGTTCTGATCCTCACTGATCCATTACTAAAGAAATTTTCAATCTTATATGGCCCAAGCCAATGAGTTTGAAACTTCCCTTGAAAATATTTAAACTTTGAATCAAATAACAATGCCTAATCTCCCTCTAGAATCTCTTGTCCTTGATGTATTTATCATGCCATTTAGCCCTCTATTGTTGGACTATACCAGTCCTTTGAACTGCTTCTTGCCTGATTTAATCAAATTCATTTAATTTCTCGAGTCTATGCTTTTGAGCTTTTGATAAATCCAATCCCAACTGGACTGCCATCTTGAAAGTTCTGATTTAGAACTCTATAGGGAATAGGACTTGTTTCCCATAAACAAGTTCATAGGGTGTATGTCCTGTTGTGTTCCTCCATGTAGTTCTATAAGCCCATAAGGCTTTAGGAAGCCTTTCTACCCAATCTCTTCTATGTAGATACACAGTCTTGGTGAGGATTCCTTCAATCACTTTATTTGTAGACTCCACTTGACCATTTGCTTGTGGATGATGTTTGATCAATTTAGTATGTCCAAAATTGCTATTTAAAATGTCAATCCGGGAGTCGTAAACTGATGAAGTGAAGTGCACTGTATGTGCAAGATAACCTTTTTCCTTAGTATTTTGTCTTTTTTTGAATTTTTAGTTTGTTTTTGGGTTTATCTTCTGTGGATTCCCTAGTGTGAGATGGCGAAATTGAAAATTAAGTGTGAATGGTGATGGTGATTTCTACAATGATTTTCCAAACTTAAAAGTTCTCAAAAAGAAAGTTTCCAAACTAACTAAAATGAAATCAATTCTCAAAAGAAGTAAATGTACCAAAACAATGAACTAGTGACAATGGCCCAGTATTCTTATTGCTGTATGAAAAAGAAAATAAAATCTGAACTTAAAGCAACTCAAAGACTGAAAGCAAAGCAAACTAAATCACACTACTTCAACCCATAATTTGACCCTTCACCTTTCGACTCAGTCCGGCTATAGGAAGTAATCATAAACAAGCTGAGTATTATGATATCTAAATTGCAGGAAATTAAATTGCATAAAAGGAAACTAAGATTTAACTACTCATTCATATTTCAACTCTTGAAAATGACATAAGTAATTCAATCTCTAAACTTGCAGGAAAGCAAACTAGATCACACTACTTCAAGTAATATTCTGATTCCTTACTAATTGAGTCGCTTGGCTATAGAAAGGAAATCATAAACAAGTAAGTAATATGATGTCTAAATGGCAGAAAAGTAATCAAGCAAAACAAAACTTGAAAGGAATGACAATGCTGGAATTAAACTTAGTAAATGAAAATCAGCAGAAAGGACAAGATGATCTCATGTCAGTAGCTATCAAAAATATGTAAATTTGCCCCAGCTGCCTATAAATACCTGTAAAAGAAACACTGATCAACTTAACAGTTATGAAGAAAACATGAAATATGGACAGTGATGAATATCATAACAGCATAAAATATATACAAGTAATGAATACAGAAACAGTAAATGAAAGCAAGTAGGAAACTATACAAAGCTTTGGTGTACAGGGGCCCTCTGTCACCTTAGCCAGCCAACTACTTAGTCACAAATTGGATTCAAGAACGTTGTCTTCTCATATATTGAATTGCAATAATAAAGAAAAGGAAAGTACAATACAGTGGGCTGAAAAAACAGTCAAAATTACATCTTAACGACTAACTATACAACGTATATCAACGTGTTATTTATAAGTGCAAATGCTAGTAACTAATTCCTAGATTTTGTGCTGCCAAGAGACACGTAAATCTCCACGGCCTGAGATTTAGTGTGATGGTCATTACAGCAGTTGAATCCATGGAGTGGTGGTTGCTTGATTCGGTTCACAGGCTGATCGACAGTTGTACCAATACCTCCAGAAATGAAGGATCGTGCCACGCAATCCTTCACGTGTGCCAAAACAGAGCCGTGCCATTGCAAAATTTCTCATTTGGCCCTTCCTTTGACTGTCGTTGACCGTGACCGTTTATGGGTGATTTGACTGATCTGAGAGGACACACTCCATGTAAACGTCATCTGCATCCTGCCCATGTGGCTGGTTTCTCCATTGGACACCTGTAGCATAACTTTTGACAAAATGGCTGCGGAAACTTGGGCTGGCTACGGAAAGTGACAAGTTTCTGCAGTTGTTTGAACAAAAAATCTAAACCAAACAACAGTCATAAACATAGTGAGGAAACCATTTCATAAGCTCTTTTTAGCCTAATATGCAATGATTTGACAGCTGGGTGGATGAAGTAAATGGAAAAAGAAGGCTGAAAGGGTATATAGGGAAGTGCAGGTTTGGGACACAACATACCCCCACTGTGAAGGTGTTGCATGCCCTCATGCAACCAAAATGTAGACATTCCACTCTAGTCCATGTGTTCTGATGCTTCTTCTAGGACATCTAGCCCTCTTTTCTTCTTCTTTGGTGCTACCACCATCCTGGGTTTCCTTATTAGACATCTGAATTTGAGATTGATCAATGCTCTGCTCAACTTTTTGCACTTTTTCTTCAGTTTCTTGTTTTTCTTTTGCCATAGTCCCAAATAAAGCATGGTGTTATCATGAATAATTTTATCTACTTTTCTCTGTTCCTTGAGTGTTTCATTTTCCTGCTTGATATGCCTGTTTATGACCTCTAATTCAAATACCTCCTGTTTAAAGGACTGAAATTGTGCATCTAGTGGCAGAGTGGTACTCGGACCTGCAACTGATTTTTCCAATGATTCTAAGTAGTCATATACCTTCTGTTGATTGGGATCTATTTCAGGTGTCTTTCTTGGACTGAGCTCAAAATCTGGTGGAGGAGGAGGACTGCTCTCTAGCTCTGGTCGAGAAGGGCTTTCATCATGTGGAGGACTAGTTTCAATACTTGGTTGAGGACTAGGTGAACTACAGCCAGCTGGAGTTTTCTTAGGTGTCTCTCCACCCAAGTACTCTTTTCTTGTATACTCTGTTTCCCTTTTTCCTTTTTCTTTGCTATAGCAGCCTGCAGATGTACTAATCTTTTGGACAGTGGTTGATAATCCTCCTCTATGGATGGCTCAGGTGATTGGTAGACTTCTTGGATGGTCCTTTTACCTTTATCTTTCCTCTGTTTCTTGTCTTTAGTTCTGTTTTCTTCTTCTTGTTGACCAACTTCTTGAGTTTCTGTAGTAGGGGAGTCTTGGACTAGAGTGCTCTTTTCTCTCCTCCTACTTTTTCTTGGTGTCTTTGGTGTACTACTTTTAGAGGCCTCAGATGGCTCTTGGAAGTAGTTTCTTATCAAGAATTGTTCCCATGTATCTTTGTTTTTCTTTAGTTGGTCCTCAATGAGAATTTTTATAAGTCCATGATGATATAGATGAGGTTCTATATTTCCTGTGTGTTTTTGGACTGTAATACTCATCTTTTTCAAACTCAAAAGTAAGAAATAAGGCAAATTAAGAGTCTGATTCTCTAAGAAATTCAACAGAAGTCTAGCATGATACATGTACATCGAACCAAAAAGGCGTTCACAAGTGACAAATTTTTGGATAACTAATAGCAAACTGGCCCATTCTTCCTTCAATGCATGAACATGTATTCCTTTAGTAAACACAGTGGTGTCCATACTCGGGTTTCTTAGCATAATTCTCCATGCCTGTTCATCCACGCTTTTGTTTTTGAACCATCGCTCACCTTCTTGAGGTAAGCCTATGGCAGTTGCTACTGTTGTTTCGGTCACCATGAGCTTCAAATCTCCAATCTCCACCATTTGACCATCGAAATACCGTGCAAAAGCCTTGGTTACCTCTTTGTTATAGCCTTTGAACTTTTGGATGAAGCGTAACCATTTGGCTTTCCTCAGCAAGTCTTTTGCTTGAGGGTAACCTTCTCGATATTTCGGTCCTTCTGGCTCTGCCCTTTGTAATTTTCCCATTCCTTTCTCTGTTTTGAATTTCAACTGAGGATGCAATTGCGTATAAGGATTTAGCAGAGTGAAGGTTGCTCAGTTGCAAGGTTTATGGTAAAATGTAATGGCTGCAATCGGTAGCAGGTAACGGGAATGCCTCAGATTATAGGCGGAACAGAGGGTAAGCAGTCACAAATAACTTCACAATTTGAAATGTGTGTATATGAAAGGAAGACCTTTAATGAAATGGTAAGTGAGTGGAGTCGAGGCGAGATTTGAATTAACGGCTGCGTACGGGAGATTACACGTTTTGATAGATGGCTGCAAAAAATGCGGTGGAGAGGAACCGTAAAAGGATTGGTCACATCTCATGAGCGCAGGTGGCAAATGAAAGTGCAGTCAACTTGAGTTTAAACCCGTAAAATCCATCATGAGACCGTTAAGAAATAAATGCATGGTGTGCGGAGTAATATCGTGGGATAGGAGTGGACAATGGAGCTATCATATTGAATCATTGCACATAGTAGAACTTTCTATGGTTTGATAACTATGCATAATCATGACTTTAATTGTTATTTGATAAAAAATTTTGCTCATACCTTTGGAAACTTTGTCATTTCTTGCTCATAGCTTTTAACCAATTGTCCTTTTTTGATGTCTTGGAGATGCTCCATGTCTTCATGGAAATTGCTCAATTACACCTGCATTTTCATGATTTTTGCACTAACATTTTGACTGTGAATTTTGCAAAACAAAGTGGTGGCAGTTGCGGAAATCGTTTCTGGCTGCGGAAACTGTTTATGGATGTGGAAATTGTTTCCAGCTGTAGAAACTAGGACAACACCCACTTAGCTGAACAAAGATAGTTAGAAAAGAACTAACTGAGTGAAAATAGTCCTGAAAGGAACTTTTATTGATGGAATGAAAATGAAATGAGTGGAATGGAGTGAAAGTGAAGCGGAGTGAAGTGAATGAGATGGAGATGGAGTGAAATGGAAAATGAGATGGAGTGAAGATGGAAAAAGAAGGAGAGGAGAGAGATTTTTTTTTTTTGGAAAATATAGAGTGTCAGGTGCCCCTGATTTTCACTCTATATTTTCTGTATAAGACTGCCAATCTATGATTGGTTTTCACGCTTATACAATTTTTTTTTTTTTTTTTTTTAACTGAAAGAAACAAAGGCTAGGTTGGTGGGGAAGAAGGATTCTTCTCCACCAGCCTTATTGCAGAATTCTCTTGGAACATCTTGACAAATTCCTCTTTTGAGAGTGGCTTATGATAAATTTTCAATCTGTGGCCATTCACAATAAGAGGAATTTGAAATTCATCAATGGTCTTGATTCTTACCGCTCCATTGTTAAAGACTTTGTCAATTTCATATGGCTCAAGCCAATGGGTCTGAAATTTACCTTTGAAGTCTTTGAACTTGGAATCAAATAGTAGCGCCCAATCTCCCTCTTGAAACTTTTTCTCTTTGATGTATCTGTCATGCCACTTAGCTATTTGATGTTGAACTAGATCAGTCCTTAAAATTGCTTCTTGTTTGATCTCATCTAGCTCATTCAGCTGCTCCATTCTGTGCTTTTCGGCTTCTGATAGATTCATCCCCAACTGGACTGCCATCTTGAAAGTGTTGACTTGAAACTCAATGGGGAGCAGGCCTTCTTTCCCATAAACAAGTTCATAGGGAGAATGTCCTGTTGTATTCCTCCATGTAGTTATGTAGGCCCATAAGGCTTCAGGAAGCCTTTATGCCAAATCTCTTTTGTGTAGATGAACAGTTTTGGTGATGATGCTCTTAAGAACTTTGTTTGTAGACTCCACTTGGCCATTTTCTTGCGGATGGTAAGGAGTAGATTTTCTGTGCTTGATTTTGTATTCTTCCATCAACTTCTCCATCAAGTTAGATGTAAATTGACTTCCCTGATCTGTCACAATTTCTCTTGGAACACCAAAGTGAGTAAAAATATCCTCATAAAGGAAGTTAACCACTGAATTTTCAGTAGCAACAAGTAATGCTTTGGCTTCTACCCATTTAGTGACATAATCAGTGCATACCAATATATACTTCTTTTGCTTAGATGGTGGATTAATAGGTCCAATTAAATCTAAAGCCCATTTTTCAAAGGGTTCGATGAGTACCTGTGGTTGTAATGGAATTTCATTTGAAAGAGTCGGTCTCCCAACTCTTTGGCAACTGTTACACCTTCTGACATATTGTTTTGCATTTTTGAAAAGAGAAGGCCAATAATACCCTAAAGAAAGGATTTTATAGGCCGTCCTTTTGTCAGCAAAGTGTCCACCGCATGGTTCATCATGACATGCCTTGAGAATATCAGGCATTTCATCTTCCCGAACACATCTTCTAATCACACAATCTAGCCCTGTTTTAAACAATTCATTAGAAATCCATGAATAATTCGAACTCTCCTGAATAATTCTTCTTTCTTCACTAGGAAATAAATGTGGAGGTAGCTTTCCTGTAACCAAATAGTTCACAATATCTGCATACCAAGGAGTCCTAGTAGTTACTGCAAATAAATACTCATCTGGAAACTTATCCTCTACAGGAGAATCTTCATTAG
>APFE030625718.1:115695-144526 GCA_000404065.3 Pinus taeda | reverse complement strand
CATAAACAAGTAAGTAATATGATGTCTAAATGGCAGAAAAGTAATCAAGCAAAACAAAACTTGAAAGGAATGACAATGTTGGAATTAAACTTAGTAAATGAAAATCAGCAGAAAGGACAAGATGATCTCATGTCAGTAGCTATCAAAAATATGTAAATTTTCCCGGGCTGCCTACAAAAACCTGTAAAAGAAACACTGATCAGCTTAACAGTTATGAAGAAAACATGAAATATGGACAGTGATGAATATCATAACAGCATAAAATATATACAAGTAATGACTACAAAAACAATAAACGAAAGCAAGTAAGAAACTATGCAAAGCTTTGGTGTACAGGGGCCCTCTGTCACCTCAGCCAGCCAACTACTTAGTCACAAATTGGATTCAAGAACGCTGTCTTCTCATATATTGAATTGCAGTAATAAAGCAAAGGAAATTACAATACATTGGGCTGAAACAACAGTCAAAATTACATCTTAAAGACTAACTATCTAGCATATATCAACGCGTTATTTATAAGTGCAAATGCTAGTAACTAATTCCTAGATTTTGTGCTGCCAAGAGACACGTAAATCTCCACGGCCTGAGATTTAGCGTGATGGTCATTACAACAGTTGAATCCATGGAGTGGTGGCTGCTTGATTCGGTTCACAGGCTGATCGACAGTTGTACCAATACCTCCAGAAATGAAGGATCGTGCCACGCAATCCTTCACGTGTGCCAAAACAGAGTTGTGCCATTGCAAAATTCCTCATTTAGCCCTTCCTTTGACTGTCATTGACCATGACCGTTTATGGGTGATTTGGCTGATCTGAGAGGACACACTCCATGTACACGTCACCTGCATCCTGCCTATGTGGCTGGTTTCTCCATTGGACACCTATAGTATAGCTTTTGACAAAATGGCTGCGTAAACTTGGGCTGGCTGCGGAAAGTGACAAGTTTCCGCAGCTGTTTGAACAAAAAATCTAAACCAAACAACAGTCATAAACATAGTTAGGAAACCATTTCATAAGCTCTTTTTAGCCTAATATGCAATGATTTGACAGCTGGGTGGATGAAGTAAATGGAAAAAGAAGGCTGAAAGGGTATATAGGGAAGTGCAGGTTTGGGACTCAACAGATGATAGGGAGTAGATTTCCTATGCTTGATATTGTACTCCTCCACAAGCCTTTCCACCATATTGGATGTGAATTGATATCCCCGATCTGTCACAATTTCTCTTGGGACACCAAAGCGAGTGAAGATATCCTCAAAAACAAAATTAACTACAGATTTTTCATTAGCAAAAGTTAATGCTTTGGCTTCTACCCATTTGGTGACATAATCAATGCATACCATTATATAGTTTTTCTGCTTAGATGGAGGATTAATTGGTCCAATAAAGTCTAAAGCCCCCTTTTTAAAGGGTTTAATAAGTACCTGAGTTTGTAATGGCATTTCATTTGAGGGAGCAAGTTTCCCTACCCTTTGGCAACTGTCACACCTCCTGACATATTCTTGAACATCTTTGAAGATGGATGGCCAATAATATCCTAAAGAAAGTATTTTATAGGTTGTCCACTTGTCAGCAAAGTGTCCACTACATGGCTCATCATGACATGCTTTGAGAATCTTAGGCATTTCATCTTCTCTAACACACCTTCTGATCATAAGATTTGGCCCTGTTTTATACAATTCATTAGTGATCCATGAATATCTTGCACTTTCTTGAACAATCTTTCTTTTCTCTCTAGGAAACAAATGTGAAGGTAACTTCCTTGTAACCAAATAATTAGCAACATCTACAAACCAAGGAGTTTGAGTAGTCACTGCAAAAAGATATTCATCAGGAAACTTATCTTCAACGAAAGAGTCTTATTTGATATTTTGAATCCTGGACAAGAAATCAACCACTGTGTTTTATTTTCCAGGTCTATCTAGCATAGTAATGTTGAATTCTTGTAAAAGTAAAAGTCATCTTGTAACTCTGCCATTAGTAATAGGTTTATTCATCAAATATCTAATTGCAGATTGATCTGTATGAACAAAGGTTTCATAGCCTGCTATATAGTGTCTGAACTTATTAATTGCATGAACAACAGCTAAAAATTCCTTTTTAGTCACAGTATAATTCAACTCATTGGGAATCAAATTCTGTCTTGTATAGTAAATGGCATAAGGAATCAAATCTTTTTGTCATAATACAGCTCCCAGAGCTGTATTTGAAGCATTTGTGGAAATATGGAAATGAAGTTTCCAATTTGGACCTCTTAAAATAGGTGCTTTAGAAATTTTTTCTTTCAAGGTTTCAAATGCTAATTGGCAATCAGGATTTCGACTGAATTCACAATCTTTTGTAAGCAATTTGAAGAGTGGAGATTCTATTTTAGTGAAGTTTTCTATAAACATTCTATAGTATCCTATAAATTATAGAAAAATTTTAACATCCTTTTGGCAATTTGGAATTGATAACTTAGAGATGACTTCAACTTTAGATTTGTCAACTTTAATCCCATCTTCCAAAATGTGATGCCCTAAAACAATAACTTCTGTAAACATCATAAAACATTTTTCATGGCTTAGTGAAAAGTTTGTTTCTTTACATCTTTTAAAAACTTTTTCCAAATTTTCCAAAGCTTCTTCAAAAGTGTTTCCATACACTATAAAATCATCCATATATACCTCTACACAATCATGTATTAGATCAGAAAAAATTCCTAGTACTGCTCTTTGGAATGTTGCAGGTGCATTACAAAGCCCAAAAGGAAGTACTCGGTAGGCAAAAGTTCCCCATGGACAAGAAAATGTGGTTTTACCTTGATCCTAATGTGCTATCTGAATTTGATTATAACCACTAAAACCATCTGAGAATGAGAAATACTTCTTACATGCTAATGTATCTAACACTTGATCTATAAAGGGCAAAGGAAAATTATCTTTAAGGGTTGTTTTATTCAATTCTCGATAATCAATGCACACCCTTTATTTAACATTATTTTTAGGCACAATTACTAAAGGAGAAACCCAATGGCAATCTGAAATTGGGTAAATGAAGTTTACATTTAGTAATTTTTGGAGCTTTTCTCTTTACAATCTCCCTAAGATTTGGATTCATTCTTCTCTGAGGTTGTCTGATCAGTCTACTGTTTTCCTCAATATAGATATGATGGATACAAGTCTTAGGATCAATGCCTTTCATGTCAGTGTATTCCCATGCAAATGTAGCAGAATGTTTTTGTAATGTTTTGGTTTTCTCTTCCTGTTGTGGCTTCTCCAAGTTTTTGTTTATGTTCAATGTCCTACCTGGAAAAATTTCAGTTGTAGAGCTACCAAAATCTTCCATAGAATAAAGAGACATCTGCTTAGATGACAAGTATTCAACATTAGATTTTTCTTGAAATTGTGCATGATCATATTCTGAAGAGGTTTCAAAATTTTCCAATGTATTCAAAATTTAACTATCTTCACTAATTTATGACATGGTAAAGAGAGGCTGAATATCATCTTCATCATTAATCCATTCCTTGTCATCTATTTCTGTGATTGCTTTTGCTGTAGGATACAGAGTAAATTTCTTTATTGAATTACCATCAGAAATGTACATGTCACCAAATCTACAACTAATAAAAGCATCAGCTATGGCTAGCCAAGGTCTTCCTAATATGAGTGGGTGTCTTCCTAGATTATTCTTGGGAGTTAGGATCATGAAATCAACATGGTATTCCCAAGAATAATTTAAGGATATTGAAATGTCTTCTAGCACACCATCTGGTTTGATCACTGATCTATCTGCAAGTTGCAGTAAGGTAGGTGTGTAAAGAAGATTGGGAAGTTTAAGCTGCTCCATAGTTTGTCTACTCATGATGTTTGTTGCTGCCCCTAAGTCAATCAATGTATTTGGAATTTCAATTCCATTGATATGTGTATTTACAATTGGACTCCCTAGATCCACATATTTCTGTATGGCAATTTTTCCCATCATTATGTCTGTTATCTTTCCTACCAGGTGAATTCTTTTCGTTTCTTTTTCTTTTCTTCCTGGTCTTTTGATGCTCAACTCCTTTATTGTTTTGGCTAGAATTGAAATTTCTCTAATGGCTTGTAGCAAAGGATTTTTGATACAAACATTCTTCAATTCATCTAGAAAATCATAGTTGGGTAACAAGATCTATTTTTCTACCCCTCTATCAATTTGTAATATTTCAGGAAAAGGAGGTGTAGAAGTGGATGTTGGTTGCTCAATGATAGGAGTTGTGTTCACTGGTTCTTTTTGTTTTTCCTTTTCAATGTTTTGGTTTTGGAGAGATGTTTCCCCAAAACTTTTATTTATTTTTATAGAATCTTCCTCAGAAGTGTCTTGTTCTTGAATAACTATAGAAGGTTTTTCCTTTTCTAATACCCTTCGAGATCTTAGTTGAACATCATTAAGATCTAGAGGAGTAATCATGTAAGTTGGAAATTGCTGTCCTTCTACCATGTAAGCATTATGAGGGTTTTTATTGTTGGGGTTTCGTAATGGTTGGGCAGGTAGCTAATTTGGTTTCTGCTAAAATGGCAGTAAGAGTTGAGGATTATGGCTTTGTTGTGGAAATGGCAATGAAAGTTGAGGATTCTAATTTTGAAGTTGTGGCTGTTGATTTTGTTGCTGATTATGTGGGGAAGGATAATTCTGATAAGATGGAGGATATTGATAATATTGAGAAAATCTCCCATAAGGATTTTGTACCCCTTGTGCCCACAGTTGAGATTGATACTGAGACTGAGGTTGAGGCCACATTTGCTACCAAGAATTCCAATTTTGTGGGGGTTGAAGATACATTTGCTTATTAAATCCCTAAGTTTGTGGCCCCAACCAAGGTATTCTTGCAACAAAAAAAAGAGATTCTACATAATTTGGGACTGTTTCCTCTTGAAAGACAGCCTTAAGACCTAGGATTGAAGGACAACCCTTGGTTTCATGGCTTTCTGAATAGATCATATAAGTTTCTACAATTTTTGCATCTAAAGGGCATTCCCTTAGAGCATGTTTCTTTCTGCATTTTGGACAAAAAATGGCTAAAGCATCAACCTTTGTTTTTTGCTTCTTTTGAATTTTAAGGGTGTCTAGTTGCTCATTAAGGCTCCCTAGAATGTCAGTTTTAAACTCATCAAGCATATTGCCAATTTCTGCCCTGCTTACAGATCTAGTTGCATATTTGTTTGTTCTAACAAGAGAAGGATCTCTCGGCCCTTTCCTTGTTTTATATTTCCCTCTTGAGAGATGAACACATACCAATGGAAGTTAATAGATATATCCCTTCCCCATCATGTTAAGGATATCTGTCCACTCATCTCTGATAGCTTTTAATAAAAGAGATTTTAGAGTTTCTTCATCTAAATTGTTCATATTTTCTCTTTTCAAATTATAGTTGAATCTCTCAATCAAATCTTCTAAGTTTTCATCCTCTCTTTGCATCATTTTGAACACCTCAACTTTATGATTGGTAGGCATAAAATAATCCAAGTACCTATCCAAAAATGCCTTTTTCATGTCATTCCATGTTCTAATGGATTGAGTGACTAACCCCATGAACCATTTCAAAGCAGCTCCTTTCAGTGTTGATGGAAACAATTTAAGTTTTTGAGAGTCTTCTAGATAGTCATAAGTTCAACACAAGACTTCAAACTCAAACAAAAATGTTTCAGGGTCTTCACTTCTCAACACGTAGAAGTTTGGGAGGACATATGGTTAGATATTTTTCATTGTGGCATGTGTTTCCTAATCCACTATAGGGAATTCAAAAGAGTTAACTATTTCCCTATTTCCTCTGCCTCCTCCATTATTACCTCTACCTCCTCCATTATCTCCTCTACCTCTCCCTCTACCCCCTCCTCCAAACAGTGAGAATTCTCCATCTTGTTCCTTTTCTACCATTATAGTTTCTTCAAAGTCAGTATAGGGTTCAACCTACAAGGTTATTTCCTCCTCCTCTAGTTCTTATATTAATGGAATATGGGAGATAAGTTCTACTTCTTCTTCCCCACGAGGTATTCCTAATTCTTTAACTACAATGGGCTCTCCCGTGGAAGTGAAAAAGGCTATTCCTACTATTGGAGATTCGAAATTTTTCTCTCCTAGAACTATCTTGGTAGATGAAGTAGGAGATTCTTCTGATTGGATTTCTGCCCTTGGAATTTCAGGAACCCTATGGCTGGGAGTATGAGTTTGGGATGGAGGTGTGCCTTTTCTTGCTCTCGGTGGAGTAGGTGGTGTTGTAGGAATCAAACTTCTGCCCCTAGCTATAAATCTACCCCTAGAGTCTCTTTCTTTATGCATGTCCTAGTTTTTTTTTTTTTTGAATGTAAGAGATAAGGCTTCCTAGTTACACTTCCCCGACAACGATGCTAAAATGTTTGGTCAATTTAGTGTTCTAAATTTCTCTGCATAAATTATCAATTTGGGTATCGTAAACTGATGAAGTGTAGTGCACTGTTTGTGCTAGATGACCCTTCTTAATTCATTGTTTTTGTGTTTTATGTTGTTTTGGGGGTTTTTTGGTCCTTTAATCCCTAATGATTTACAATGTAACTAACAAAATCTTAAATCTGACTTCTGTAAAGACTGCTAAGAACCTAAAGAAATGAGAATTAATAAAGCTTAAGTAAGATTTGGAAGTAAAATTTAATCAAGAAATGAAAACAGAGTTTCTATTTCTGCTCTTATCATTATTTCCAAATCATGAACTAAAAAAAATAAAAAGTAAAATTGCAACTATTGTTTAATCAATTACAGAAACAAAACTAAATGAAATACTAAAAACTGAAAGTGAAATTGCAACTAATTTCTAATCTATTACAAAAACAAAACTAAGTGAAATACTTAGTTACTCTACCTCTCAATTTTGGGAGAAAAATCTCCTTGTGATGACATTTTGAGGAATTCTATGCTTCATTATTCTAAGAGAAAATAAATGCAAAAATGCAGAAAAGACTCATTGTATGAATGAAGTATTCATCACTTAGTTTAAGATGAGTTATCAACTACAATGGCTCTTCAGAAACATTCATTAACACCATGAGTTGATAAAATAGTCATAAAACGACAAGAACTGTAATGGCACTTATTAGTCTAATTGAAAATTTAAAGATTAGTGAAATAGTAAATGAAACAAACTATGTTACACTACTGAATTTCAACTTCTAACTACTGTTAAAAACTAGAAATAAATTGAACAAAAATAAGCTATTCTGTACTGAAAGAAGCTATTCTTCATTAGTAAATAAATGATAAGCGTCGCATTATAAACAAGGTTAGTACAAAAATGATTATGAACACCGTGAGAAGAAATAATGAATTTACAATTTAACAAAATTTAACTAGAAAAGACAAAACAAAATAAAATAAAACCTCAGTCAGCGCAGGGCCCCCCTACAACTGATTAGGTTATGCGTGCTTAATCAATCTCCAAGAAACTCTTTCATATATCCATAAAACATGTGGTCTTCATATTAAAACAGGAAAATGAGTTTTTCAAAATTATAGAATAGTAAGTTTGAGCTTAATACATGAGGAAATTCAAACTCTTTCTAAGTTCTTTACACAATTATTTATAAAAAAATCATGCAACTGTTTGTGGAGAAAAATAAGCTATAGCCAAAAACACGTAGAAGACAAGCACACATAATTTTCTTCCTCGGCTGTTGGAGACATAAATCCAAGATGGTGGCTGTTGGATTCGGTTGCATAGATGGCTGTTGGAGTCCATGGGTTTAGGAAGTTGTTTCGGATAACGCTTCCCATCACTGTGAAATGTGTTGATTATCGACGAGACAGAGCCCTGTTGCCTTCGGTCTCTACGTTTGACTTCTCCATTGACCATAGTTTTGTACCATCTTCCTTGTTGACCTAGGTTAGGTGAATAGGACACAGTCCATGTCATGATGATTTCCAAGCTGCCCATGTAGTTAGTTTCTCCTTCTAACACCTGGAACCTGTTAAAGCATGGAGGTTGCTGTGAAACAGCTGATTAGCTGCAGAATAGGCTGCATTCCGTAGCTAAAAGACAAAAATTTATTCAAATAGAAGAACATAAAAGCATAACATGTAAATCACTAAATGTCCTCCTTAAGGAAATATATACTGGTCATTGATGATAACAATGCATTTTCTTCGTGAAAAACAAAGAAAATGGATGAGAAGAGTTTCTAGGGAAAGAGCAGTTTTGAGGCTCAACAATTACCATCTCATCCTTGGGAGGCCCTGGTTAGCCACTGCTGATGCTTACATTAGCTTTAGAGATGGAAATATGACCATCGAGAATGGGCATATGTCCAAGAAGTTAGTCCTATACCCTCCTGCTCAGCCATCTCTAGAACATGACTTACCTTTGTGGTTGGAAGAGGAGGAGGAAGATGAAGTTTATTCTACCAAAATCTATAGTTTAGAAACAACCCTGGGAGGGGGATAACAGGATGAAGATGATTTGATCAAACGCATACTCCAAAGTCCAACTCCCAGTACATTTTCCTTAGAAGAAGTAGTAAAGGAAACCAAAAACAACCATCAAATTGGTCTATTCTTAGCCGATTCTAACCCTATCCATGTCAAAACCATAGAATTCAGCCCTGAGAGAAGTTTGAAATTCAATCCATCTCTTTTTGTTCTCTAGAAGAAAAGTTGTGCAACATGCTAAAGGAACATCTAGATGCCTTTGCTTGGAGTTACAAAGAAATGAAGGGAGTGCACCCCTCAACGTTTACTCACCACATTTATATCAAAGAAGGTTGCAAGCCAGTCTGACAACCCCAAAGGAAGATGAATCCAGCTCTTAAAGATACAGTCAAGGAAGAACTGCAAAAACTACTAGATGTAGGATTCATTTACCTTATCTTAGATAGTGAGTGGGTCTCTCCTTTAGTGTTGGTTCCAAATAAAAATGGTAAGTGGAGGGTTTGTGTCGATTATTGGGAGATAAAAAAAGCCACAAAGAAGGACCATTTCCCTCTACCTTTCATCGACCAAGTGCTAGATGCCCTAGTAGGGAATTTTTTTTCTCTTTCCTAGATGGATTCAATGGGTACAATCAAATCCAGATCAGCTTGGAAGACTAGGATAAAACCACCTTCACTTGTCCTTGGGGTACTTTTGCCTATAGGGTCATTCCTTTTGGCCTATGCAATGCTCTTGCCACTTTTTAGAGAGCAGTCTTGAGTATCTTTGCCGAGTTAGTCCATGATGCAGTATAATTTTATATGGATAATTTTACACCTTATGGAGGTGATTTCAAGGAGGCTCTATCCAACTTAGGTAAGGTTCTGCACAAATGCATTGAAATGAACCTGTCTCTTAGTCCTGAAAAATGTGAATTTTTTATGACTGCAGGGACCATGCTAGGTCATTCAATATCTCAGCAAGGACTGCTGGTGGATCCAAACAAAATAACTATCATCCAAAGGGTCCCACCTCCACAAAAGTAGAGATATGTCAGAAGTTTTCTAGGGTTAGCTGGATACTACCGAAGGTTTATAAAAGACTTCAGCAAGTTGGCTTCTCCTTTATTGGGGTTGTTGGCCAAAGACTCTGAGTTTGTATGGTCAAAAAGTTGTCAAGAGGCCTTGGACACCTTGATGGACAAGTTAACCACTGCACCGATTCTCCAAGGCCCAAATTGGGCCCTTCCTTTTCATATTCATGTTGATGCCTCGCACAAAGCCATAGGAGTAGCCCTAGGCTAGATAAATGAAAAATTTCCTTATGCCATTTACTTTATTAGTAAGAATATGTCAAAGGCCGAACTGAACTACCCAGTGACCGAAAAGGAGCTCCTGGCTACTGTGCATTCATTGAACAAATTTAGGCATTATATTACAGGCTATCAAACATTTGTACATACTGACCATGCTACAATCAAATATTTAATGAATAAACCTAATGTGGATGCCTGGATAATTAGATGGTTACTTTTACTACAACCGTTTGATCTAACTACTGTTGATAAGTCTAGTAAGGAAAATGTTGTTGCAGATTTTTTGTCAAGATTAACTTTGCCTGCAGGTGAAGTGGGAATGGTTGATGATCAGTTATCGAATGAGCACATATTCGCCATTTCATTTCTCTCTCCATGGTTTGCTGACATACCAAACTATTTGGTAAATGCACAGTTCCCACATAATTTTTCCTCCAAGGAGAAAAGCAAGATTGTGAGGAAGAGCACCCCCTTCACTTGGATTAGGGAAACCTCTTCAAATTAGGCCCAAATCAAATTCCAAGAAGGTATGTCAGGGAGGAGGAAGTCTTTGACATCCTTCTGACTTGTCACGATGGGCCTTGTGGAGGTCACTTTGCAGCAAAGATGAAATCATTTAAAGTGTTACAAGCTAAGTTTTATTGGCCACTCTTCATCAGGGTGTGAAAATATATACTAGTCAGTGTGATCGGTGCCAAAGGATGGGAAAGCCTACTCCAAGAGATGAAATGCCTCTGCAACCTCAAGTGACTTTTGAGCCATTTGAAAAGTGGGGCATGGACTTCAATTACACCTATTGACCCTCCTTCCAAGAAAAAGAAATATATCATTGTGTGCATTGACTATCTAACTAAATGGGCTGAAACCAAGGCAATTAAGGCAACAACATAGGAGAACGTGGGTGAGTTCTTAAGGGAGAATGTATTTTACAAATTTGGGTACCTTAGAGAATTGGTCACTGATCAAGGCAACCATTTTACCTCCAACATGATTGAAGACTTACTTAGCCAGCATAAGATCAAGCATAGGACCTCCACTCCCTATCACCCAGAAGCTAATGGGCAAGTGGAGGTGACCAACAGAGCGCTGGAGGACATCTTGACCAAAGTGGTTAGCAGTAATAGGACATATTAGGTAGATAGACTATTTGAGGCCACCTAGGCCTATAATACCACCTGGAAGACCACCACTAGATTCACACCCTATGAGATGGTATATGGGAAAAAGGTCGGATGTCCATTGAATTTGAGTATAACACATTGAGTATGATAGACCGACTAGATCTAGACCTCAACAGTGCACACAATGAGAGGTTGCTCCAGTTGAATGGTTTAGATGAGTTTAGAATGCAGGCCCTCCTACACACGAAGGTAACTCAACTTTAGAGGAAGATCTAGCATGATAAGAACATCAAGGATAAGAAATTTCAAGAAGGTGATTGGGCTTTGTCATATGATTCCAGATATAAAGACTTTAAGGGAAAATTAAGGACAATATGGTTAGGGCCTTGTGTTATAGAGATATGTCATGATAATGGTTCAGTGCAGATCAGAACCATAGATGCAGAGGTCATTCCTTTACTTGTTAATGGGCACAGACTAAAAATTTACAAGAGGCCATTGTCAAAGCAAGAGTTCAATGATGGTATCAAAAAAGCAGTGATGGTGGTGGAGCAATTTTTAGCTCCTACCTCATCAAGTCACTAAGAAAAGAAAAAAATAAGGACTCAAGTGAAAACCTCCATGAGGAGCCTGAGTCCCATTATTGGGCTAAAAACCTCCTGGGGTGGCCCAATGGTGTCAAAAAATAAAAAAAAGAAAAAAGAAAAAAGAAAAAAGAAAAAATAAAAGAGGAATAAAAAGATCTCTAGGTGAAAACCTTTCTTGAGGCGCCCAGGGCAAGCAACTAGAATGAAAACCTCTTTGAGGCAGGCTAGTTAAAAAAAAAAAAAAAAGAGAGAGAGAGAAAAGAAAAATCATGAAAAAATTGTTTTCAGGTCAGGAGGAGGATGATCAAAGAGAAAAGGAGAATCGAAAAGGGACCTATTCCACTCATATTTTATTTCCCCATCCATTATCATTCATCACTCCACCATTTCTTTCATTTTTTCACTCATTTTCCTCAGTTTGCAAGGATACTGTGTTTTTTGCAAGATTCCCTGTAAACCTACATGATCCCCTGAAAACCTATAGGATGATCTTGTAGGAATTACAGTGGCTTCAGAATCCTAAAATGAGTAACCCTAGGATAAGGAAATGACCTATCTATGTCAAAAATAAAAAAACCCCTACATCACAACTTCATTACCATGCCTCTCTCCACCATGATCACCCCTTGCATACATCATAAAAAAAGTTTCATTTTTTTTCTTTTCAGTGTTCAAAAGAAAACACAGAGGAAAATGAAATAGGGAGCAGAAGGGAACAACACTTGAGTTTAATTCTCATTATTCACACTCCTATACCTCCTCTCTATCCATTTCATCATCCTCAAAGTTCTAGCTAGGAAATGATTAAAAATTCTGAGAGAGAAGTAGCTATAAGACATCCTGTAGGAAATCCTACAGTAGCATATCCCACAGAATAAAAATCATGAGCTGTATTCCGACATGAAGATCCAAGGGAAGAAGAAGCTCCAGAGCAACAACAACACCATCATCTTCAACACCAGGGACCTGCACATAAAGGGAGTCATTAGAGGGAAATAAAAAAGGAAGGAAAAATAACATGCAACGAACACACAACAAGCACCTCATGTCCTCAACGAACTGCAACAAGGTGTTATCACCACAGGTAAGTATGTCGCTTCACTCTCTCATTTGCATAATGTAGTCAAAAGATGTAAAGGTTGTGAGCGATTTGGTTTAAAATCAAAGGGTGACCAGTTAACTTGGCCACCTTCGTTTAGTCAGTGAGGAAAAAACAGTTAGTCCCCACACACATGGCATCAATCAAGTCAAAGAAAATGAGAATGAGATCAGAAGTAGTTGAGACTATGGAGGCCCGATGTGGGAGTTGATTATGAGGAGAGGGGAATGATGAGGTGGTAGTGGGGACCAACAATCCAAAAATAGAAAAATTGTACCTCGGCTGCCAGCACACCACCTCACTCAACTTGACCATAAGAGGAAATAAACATTGATCCCCATGCAACCATGCATTCATCTCCTCGAGGTTCACTCTAACAAAATCACCCTCATACCCAAGAAACCTACAGAAGAGAAAATTCCATCTTTCCCCTATGCAGTACTTCCTACAAGATCACACAGGGAATCCTACAGGATTACACAGGAATCCTACAGGATACAGTCAAGCAGTCTACAGGATTGGCATAGAGTAGTTCCAGAGAAGGAAACACAGGGGTTGGCTATAACAAACTCCATGCAGAGGTAGGCTCTACATTTCCTTCCATCTTTCCAAGTGAATAGAGTAGAAAAATCTCCTAGTTTGAGTGAATTTGATAGCTATGCAAGGGAGTTGTCTCCTCAATTATTTTAGTCCCATTTCCTCCTCCATTGAAATTTGTATCAACTATCTCTGCTCCTCATAATTCACTAGACAAAATGATAGGGGGATTTAATACAAGGGATCCCATTAACACTATGAGGATTCACCAAAACATTCCTATATTAGAAATCTTCACAAGGCATAATTGGATGGGGTATTTTGAGAAATTGAAGGGGTATGATGATGAAGTGGCCCGAGATTTTTCTCACTCCCTCATTCCACTAATCATAACCCATGCCACTGTTGTGGTGAGAGGCCTATCCATAGAACTCACCCCTAAATTCATAAGAAGAATTACCACACTTCGCCTAGGATTTCCTTGGAGAAAGGAAGATAAGCGAGATAGCCAGACTACGAAGAAAAATTCTTTTTAGAGTGAGAGGATCCCATTGAGGACAAGAATGGAGTAAGGAGAATGAGCCTACCATACCCCTGGAATGAGGTAAGCTACCACCTTATAGAATACATATCATGTGAAGGTAGGTATAGTGTGGTTTATGGTTATGACTTTAGGATCCTTAAAGAATTAAGGTTTGGAGCAGAAACAACTCCTCAACGAAGGCTCAACATACCATTCTTCCTTCTGAAATCACTGATAGATACAAGCATAAAATACAAGAAGGAAACTACCAAAAATTAGCCCACCATGGGTTAATTAGAATCATCATAGAAGATGCCCTCCAAAACCTCATAATTCCTATCCAAATTTTCAGAAACATGCAGACAGATGAGGATATCAAAGTCGTCACATATGATATTAGCCCTACTGTCAGTGAAAAGGATGAAGAAGAAAACAAAGCAGATGGAGAAGAAGCAGAGAAGGATGAAGAGGAGGTAGATGAGGATGAAGAGAAAGAGAAAGAGAAATAAGGTGATGAAGAAACATAGGAAGATGTCAAGGAGGACGCTGATAAAAAAAGATGAGGATCTAAAGGGGGAAGAAGAGGGGAAAGGCATAGGTAAAAAGGGAAATGGAAAAGAGGAGGCAGAAGATAAGGAGGAGTACCTAGGGTGTCTCCAAAACCCACTGAGAGAGAGAAGCAACTGCCGTCACTGCCCTTAGCACCCTTATCAAACAAAAAACCAAAAGATAGAGGCAAGCCCCAAACTCCAACCAGGGTTCCCACTGTTATTGAGGACTCACCTAAACAACAAGAGAAGATGGCTCATCTTATAAAAACTCAAGAAGAAGGATCCTCAGCACAAACCTCCCCTAAGTCTCCTTCACCTATGTGAGAAGGCCTGTAACCAAATCTACCTCATCCAAAGGAAAAGACATCCTACATGATACATAGTAGGACCTATAGGAAGCAGAGGCAACCCTACAAGAAACTTTTCTAAGTCTATAGGAAACTCAAAATTGGATGAAGGAAGTAAGAATCCATATAAAAAGAGAGAAGACCCAGAGCTAAGGGAACCTAGTACTCAACCTAATATTGACTCCTACTACAGATTTATTGAGCGGGGCATGGTCCTTCCACAAAAAATTTCCATTCCATTATTCTTTGAGCTTGAGAAAGAAAGAGCCAAAACTCACAGATGGATGCATATTTCCAAGTCCAAGGGAGTGGAGGACATTGGCCACATGGAGGAGAAGCTCAAAGATGTGGGGAGGGAACTAAGTAGCTTGAGGGACAGAGAGGCATTCATGAAGACTCAGTTTGAGGTAGAAAATGAATGGTTGAAAGGACAACTTCAAGAAAGAGTGAATCAATTGGAATCCTTGGCCAATCTATCTTTGGAAGCAATCCAGTGTAGGATTCCATCCAAGTACTATGCACTATACCTTAAGGAATAGTGGCTGTAGTTCCAAATCAAGACCCTAGCATAGAGAGGCACTATGCCATTCCAGGATTATAGATAGTTCATTGACCTTTATGATCAAAGCACATTGGAAGATAGGGCTAAGATGTCTGAGTTCTACTAGCATAACATGGCTTTGACATATATGAATGTATGGGACCCTGATGCAAAGTTAGGGGATTTACACTTGATGGATTTGGCATCATGGATGAACCATGAGGAAGAAATGGCTGCAGAAATGAAGAGGATATTGGAAATGGAACAAACAGAGCCTCTTATGATCAGAGCTGAGTAGTTCGATCCAATGGCTGCCATTAGCACACATAATTTAATTGAAAATGATCCTCAACTTGCACCCAGGTATCTTGCTGCCGAAGAGAATTCCATTACACATTTTGAGGACATGTTTAGATTGTTAGGGGATGACAACATGCAATCTTTCCTAAGGAGATGGAATACTTTGCCATACAGTTTGAAGATCAGAGATCACTACTCTCCTTGTGGATGAATATGCATTGAATGTAGTTTTGGAGGAGAAAATCAAAGAATTTTGGCAAGACTAAGTTTTGAAACTCGAATGGAACAAGGGAGAGATATTGTAGGAGGTAAATCCTCCTCATTTACTCCTCCCCCATTTGAATAATCCTCCATTAATTGCACCAACTCGGAGTGCAATCAGCCAAGTCATGAAGATTGAAAGGCAACCGAGCAAGTGATAGACAAAGAATTAGTTCATCTCGAGTTTAGGAACCAAGCCTCCCTAGATTTAAGGAAGTTGTTGGGGACTTTAGTGGTATAAGTAGAGAGGCCTAGAGCCTCATTAGGATTTGAATTTTTGTTGTAAAAACACTAGTTATTTTCAAGCTCCAGACTTGTGGAAGATATTGATGTAATTATCTGTTTTGATAATGAAAATGAGTTTTTTCTTGATCCAACACTGAGTTAACTTAGAGGGCTAAATATATTGGGTTAGGGCCCAACCCTAGCACCAAAGGCTCCTCTTCTTGTATCTGTGTGCTTGGCTTAGTTTCATAGATTCATGGTTGACTTGTCTTTAGAAGTATTTCGTTGCAAGTAATGTAGATTTGATTAGTTGTTTATTAGTTTGCTTCCATTTGTGATTTACTTCAGTAGTGGCTTAGAAGGGATAAAAGGAGCACCAAAAAGTTTTCAGTAGGTGTCTTGGCCTCACCTCTTGCCTTAGGGATCATGATTTGAGGAAAATACCCTTATGCAACCCTAAAAAGATAGATTTCCATTTTCTCATAAGATTTAGAGTTTACTGTACTTGAACCAACATTTGATCAGTTTTGCAAATGTAGAATTTAATTACCATATTTTCCATCTTCAGTCTTACAGTAGATCCTATCCATGATTCCATTTTATTTAGCAATTTTCCTCATGCATGAAGTAGACAACTAGTTCATTAAATTGTGCTTTTCTAGTTTGTTAGAATTCTTCTTGTTTACATGAATTTTTGGAAATTATAAATGTTTGATGCAGAGCAAGTGCTTCAAAAGTATAAAGAGATCTTATAGCAGGCAACCACCTTCCAACTTAATCCATCCATAATCATTCATTTCTTTCAGTAAGAGCTTCACCAATCTCATCATTTTACATGGAAATTACTCCAAGCATTTTGCGCAAATCCAACCATTTTCTAACCTTGGTTTTGAGTCCTAAGTGATCCTATGCATTTTCTCACTCTATTGCACCCATCCACCACCTTCCCTAAGCCTTCCATCACCTCCAGCAACCATCATTTTTCTCTTAGTTGTATCTTGTAGAAATACATGGAAACTTGTAGGTTTCTAGTACATCCAATAGGTTTTCCTGTAGTGGCCCGTTTTGAGGCTGAATTGAGGGAAAACCTCTAGGAAGCCACAAAAGGTCACCCAAGGGTATCCAAAAACTTCCAACCATCTCCTAAACCTTCCAACCATCCACCAACATTAGTAAGCCACCTACCACATCACCAAAAGAGATTAGGGTTTACACTGGATTTTCCATAAAAAGAATAAAAAGACAAAACAAATTTATTTCAGTCCTTTACATGCATAGCACTAATGTTTGATGTTTTTAACTTCCATGCTTAGGAATTTAGAATTTCATACATGTTAGCTTGGCATTATTGTAAAGCATATTTTCTTAAGAGGTAGTTAGGGAATGGTGTCTTTTAGCATTGAGTTTCAGTATTTTTCATTATTACAGTAGATAAGATTTCACATAGAGTAGATTCCTATTTCTTTCATTAGTTATCAAGCTTCTTCTGAATCCATAGAAGTCTAGCTTGAAAGCCCTAGTGGTCTCTTGCTAGATGAACAATGACAAAAGGCAGAATCATCACTTTTACTTGTGTATACAACACTGTCACCTCCAAGTTTGTACGAACCCCAGGTTGATAAAGTAAAGCTGGTAGCCCCAGGAGTTGCAACATTCTTGCTGCAATACTGATGCTCATCAGCTACCATCGCCCGAGCTAGTTTATTTCCATTGTGTTTGTAAGAATATTTCAATATTTTGATATTAATGAAATGAAGTGTTATTTTTGCTGCATCTTTGTATTTATGGTTATATCTATAATTGTTTTCGTTCCTGTTTAAGTTTGGATACGGAGGAGGTTTTCACCCAAGATAATTTTTTTTTTTTCTCTTTTTCCTTTTTTATTTCAATTTTTCATATACTACTCTACTTGAAAAGAAGAAAAAGCATTTCAAGTATAGGAATGATTCCAATGGAGCCATGTGCGTACTTGAATGGAAAATAAACTCATTTACAGGTTCAAAATATATGCTCTAATATATACTAGAATATGAGAGATCAAATCCTTTAACTTTGATGATGCCAAACATTGTTGAAGAGAGTGGTGAGCCTGCTTATTGACTGTTAGGAAGCAAATTTAAATAAAACTGTGATGCCCTTGGTTCACTTGCTCATCTAGATCATTCAGTATGTCTGCTTCTTCCATTCCATTCAAATTCTACTATTTTTTTATTAGTCCCTTGAACACAAAGGATTTGATGATAAGCATAGTAGAAATTCTTTAATCTTAGGCTCTAATGGATGTGTTGAAAATAGCAACAAGAAATGCTAAATATAGAATTGCTAAAAATAGCACTGCTATAAATAGCAGTTCAGCCAGTGTTGGCCTTAGCAACAATGGATGGAAAAAAGGAAGTGATAAAAATAGTATTCTATAAATAGCATTTCAAGATACTTTCCTATTTTAGTCAGCCCCTAAACTAAAATAATGAAGTAAAATTCGAATTTGATCTTAGCAGTTGTTTGTAAAATAATTAATTAATTCATCTTGAGTTAATTAGTTAAGGAAAATCAAACATGAAGTCTATGTGGGGACATGCAAAAGTTTCTCCATTAATTGAGGAATTTATCCATCAGTTAAAGAGATAAGGGTGAGTTGTAATTAGTTGGCTCAGTTAGCTAAGTCATGTCCAGTTAGATTAATTCAAACAATTTGTTGAATTAATGTAAGTTAAGTTAGTTAATGCTTGCATGCATGTAACTACTGCACTTCAGATAACTGAGTATTCTCTCATAAATAACTCATGCATGTCAGTTCAGACAAAGATCCAGTTGAGATTAGATGGAGGGGCAGTGTGCTATCAGTTGCTAGAATATTCCATTGTGAATTTTCCTTGCATGCAGAAGGAATTCTTTCCTTGAGGATTGCGAAGTTACTTCTTCAGGTTTAGTGAGTGTGATGAGGCCAATTCACACATGTGACATCATTGGACCCCAAGGAAAATTTCTCAAGGAAATAGGAGGCTTGGAGGGCATGAGGAGGACATATACAATGCCTATTTAGTCTATGAGCTGTTAGCGCTCAAATCTACCTTAGGTTGAAATAAGGTAAAACTCAAGGCTACTTCAAACCACGCTCAGCCTCGTAGCTAGCCCTACGAGGACAGGAGAGGGCTCTCTCCAGGTCAATCTCAACAAAAGGTAATCAATGAGGCTCGAGATGACTAAATTGGTAATTAATTTTAGGCTAGGTATGAAGTACAAGGAGTTTGAAATTGATTTTTTGGAGTTTTGTTGAATCTAAGGGAAAGGCAATTTTGGGTGCGGGGATGAGACACAGTTTTTGCAGAGGTCTAATTGGGGCAAGGTAGGAGATTGTCTTGATTATTTTAAAGAGAATGAATGGCTAGATATGACTGGTGAGAAGTTAAGGAGAGAAAGAAAATTTCAAGGATTCTCCATAAACAGATGAAAACATGGAAAATCAAACAAACTTAAACGCAGAGCATAACAAATTATGGGTTCTACCTTAACACTTCATTTGTTCAATTGCAGAAGATAAGAGAAGGTAAATGATACACATAAAAAACTTACAAATACTGAAAGAAGCACACCATCAACACATAAAGCCACATGAATCCCAAACAGTGCTGCAAAACCCTGGTCTTTCCTTTGCCAAAAATGCAGAGAAAATATGTACAATAGAGTGTCAAGCTTTTCCCAAGAGTCCAATCCTAAAAATGACTTAGAAAATATGTAATATAGGCAAGCCAACCCATTCCCTTTACTCTAGGGGTCGAGCTCATCATCCTAGGAGCTGTTTCAACCAACTCTAAACAAAGCACTACAATCTAGGTAGTCAAAACAACTTGCCTCTATAAGGTAGGAAACCAATTCATTCATTAAATTTTCACTCTTTGGTCAATGAATCTTATAGAACAAGTAACTAAGTGTCAAAATTACATCATGTTTAATAAATTACATCACAAATCAAAACTGGTCAAACTGGCTGCATTCCTAAGCTGAAAGATGAAAAATTGGCCAAAAAGCCCTATGTGCCGCACGCCTTTCAACTTGATTTTGGGGCACTTCCCAACATCCAAATAAATCTCACAATAGCTGGTTCAAAATCGCTGGATGTCTTCTATCCAGCCCAAGTGGAATTTTTCAATTTGGAGCTCGTTTTCCCCCTCAAAATGTCATTCTCCTGGAAGTACTTCCTACTGGTGCAAAAGGTGGCAGAAAGGTGATTTTCATGGTGTTTTTGAGCCCTTTGATCACCCAGAACTTGATGAAATGCTTTGGCAATAGCTGAGAATGCATACTTTACCATGATAAACCAAAAAATGTAAAGTTTTCCTCTATCAAGTGTCCCAATCTTAAGCGCGCGCGTCGATGCGCTACGCGTTGAGCCAAAAAACCTGTTTTTAGGACAAAATTTTCAAAATGACAAAAATTTCTCCAAATTTGCTCAAATTCAGAGTGAAGACCCTCCATCATGTATTGTGCCCTGCTAATGAAGCCTCGGACAAGATTTGGAGTGGATCGAGCTTTTTTCGCCGTTTTAGTGCTTTGCTCAATCACCTCTTTAGAATCTTCATTTTTGCTTTGCAGACATGCATACGAGCCCAATAATGAGTTTTCATATGATGAAGCATGTCTTTGTGTCTGTTTGCCTTTGCCAACAATTTCTCCAGATGAGTGTTCACACGGATGAGCATAGACTCTCGATCAATCGGTGTCATATCACCAGGTCTCTTTCGGGCCAATTCTCGATCATCACGGATTTGTCGCAGCTCATGAAGTGTATGTTCATCCTCTAGCTGTTTGTTGCGTTGCTCCAAGTATTTTATCACCCACTTAGCCATCTGCAACTTCTTTTGCAGCGAGTCATTCTCAGCCTTCTGCTCCCGAATGATCTCCTTTAGCTCCGAGCTAGGAGAGCTCGCATCAACATCAATGATAGTGAAATCCGTGTCCCAGCCTCCTGAAGGACCCTCATCATGCATAGGCCTCTTGCCCCTGTCCTGGATCCATACCTGTGCTGAAGAAGAAGGCGAGATCCCTTCCACATGATGTGGAGATAATACTTGCTCTGTTGATGGAGTCAACGAGACCCCTTCCACCCCGGGTGGAGATAGTACTCGTCGTGTAGATGCAAATAAGGCCCTGTGGCCTCGCTGGTATGTCACATACGAAGGAGCACTTATATGCTCAGTCTCAGGAATGTCTGGCTGGTGTGAAGGCACTCCCTCAACATGAACTATCTCGGGAAGCGGCTGTGGCGCTGAGAAGAAGTCACGGGAGATGAAATCCTCCCAAGTAATGCCCTGCTGTGTCAACTGATGTATCACTATGATTTTGATCAGTGCGTAATGATATATACTTCTATGTTGTTGTGCTGGGGTCTTCCTTTGTACTAAAGTCACCATTCTCTCTATGTTGCGACACATGAAGTACAGAATATTCATCATACATACCCTCGTGAAATGCATCAACAAACGGACATGGTACGCATAGAGACGCGAGAATCTGCCCTCGCAACTGAAATACCGAATGATGAGTTTCATCAATGGTGCAAACTCATCCCTCAGGAATCTGAAAGGAAAAACTGTGGTCAAGTGTCTCATATACCCAGGTTTGATGTATGGCTCATAGTAGAATTTGTCTAGTTGCTGGCGTTTGCTCCATTCCTCTCCTACATTTGGTATCCCGGTGGCCTGAGCAATAGTCTCTGGTGACAAGGTGAAATTTACTCCGGCGAGGTTTACATGGCCATCATGTAAATGTAGAACAAATAAACGAACTAGTTCACGATGATGGTGGGTTCGTGAGATCATCTCACAGTATTGGAAACATGATCGACGTTGAAAACAATCCATTGCAAGTGGGCAAGCCTGCAATTGAGCCAAAGAAGTAGGCTCCTCCCTGACATGCTGACCACCTTTGCCACTTTTGTGATACCTCCGTGGCACATTAACCTCCGGTGTAGAATCACTGTCATACTCCTGCTCATAGACTGAATCCGTCTCTGACATGACTTTTAAAACAAGATAGCTGACAATTTTATGTGAAGAGGAGGCGATTTGATGAGCTTTTGAACTACTTTCGGGCTCCAAACTGTGAGCGCCACGCACCTTGCCCAGTGCGCCATGGGCTCCTGATGCGTCGCGCGCTTGTAAATTAACATTGGTGCTTTGTGTCCAGTGCGCCATGCGCCTAACCCAGTGTGCCGCGCGCCTGAAAGTTGCTCCGATCTCCACTCAAACTCACAAATTTGCCTTGGAACGATTTTCTCCACTCTTGGCATGTACAATGATTTGAAATTTCATTGAAATATCTTTATAAAGACTCCAATTTGATTTTTGCTTGGTTCCTAACCCACTTTGTAATGTTTTGTCTTTGACACTTTTTCAGGATTAATAGACTTCTGACTTTTTGGTTTCCTCCTTAAATTTGGTTGAAATAATGATTTTCTTTGACAATTTTTTGCAGGGATAGCTGTGATATAATCTAGAAAAGGAGACCAAGGCTGCGCCTGGACAATTCAAGAACTGAAATTTTTGAAAATTTATCACAAAGATGAGATGACGAATTATCTTCAAAACAGAGTTTTGAAGAGAAGTCCTAATCTATCAGTATAATGATAAAAATCTTTGAGATAACCACCTATCGAGGACCTCCCTCTGGCCTGCTGGCTCTCTTAGACTTTGCGAAACCAAATTGACTTAACCCTAGACCTAATGACCGAGAACACTTTTCATGACCTAGAAATTTGACCTCTTGATTTTAATGAACAGACCTGAACCAGTAGTGCCAAACACGAGGGGAATGAGTGACACAAACCATTCCGTTTTATGGCATGCCTAACGAAATGCAATTGATCGAAACTAATGGGACACCTAAACATGAAATGCAAAAAAGAGTTTTGATCTCTAACGGAGGAATAACTAGACCGACTCTAACATGAGATATATTGTTCGATTGCAGAGAGAAAAGGATAACTTGAGAGCTGATTCTTTTTGTAACTTGAACAAGATTTCCACTTATATGATAATACAGAGATTGGGTTTTTATGCTGAGGCTTTCCCCGGGTTATTTATTCTGTGTTATGTGTGATTTATTTCTCATTCTCAATTATATGTGTTCTCTTGATCTTGCTCAATTTGATTAAGCTTCCGCAAAGTGTTGTAGAAGTAGATCTTGTATTGTGTTTTAGTATATTGCATAATCTATTGATCTACAGTGGGAATTTATACATGGTATCAGAGCAAAGGTGATCAAGGCAAAGAACAATATACAAGAAGGAGAAGTTTGAAGTTTGTGGTTCCTGAATATAGAAATCAAGTTCTTATCACATCTCAATTTCACTAATGGCGTTCAGTGGTTTAAGACTTGAGTATGCCCTTGATGGCAGCTTGAATTATATAGCCTGGAAGGATCGCATGGAAGTAGTATTAGAGGATAACAGTCTAAAGGAATTCATTTATCAAGAAGTCCCCAAGCTGACTGATGCTACTCAACTGGGGGAATGGAAGAAATGTGTGGCTAGAGCAAGGAGAATCCTCCTGGAGGGAGTTCACGACCACATTGTCTCGAGCCTCCATGGGAAGGAGACACCATTTTTGAATGGAAAACATTGAAAGATCTATATCAAAATGGCAGTGATCAGAGGAAGCTGGCGCTGAAAGACAAGCTTCGTAAGATCAAGTGTGAAAAGGGCGACACGATCTCTACATATTTGAACAAGCTCACCACTTGCAGTGATGTGATTGGAAGTGTAGGGATCATGACCGCTGATGATGACATGGTGAGTCTCGCACTCCTTGGTCTTCCTAAGAGCTAGCATAGCTACCAAGACTCAGTTAATGGAAGAGAAAAGCTGCCAGATTGGGAACGACTTTGGTCGAATCTGATGCAGGAGGAAATAAGAAGAAGCACCAGAGATGGATCCTCATTGAAGAAAGATGATGAGGAAAATCTATCCTTAGCGAATAAGGCAAGGAAAGGGAAAAGGAAGGTGTCCCATTCCAAATCCGGTTCTTCCTATGGTGGGAAGAAGATTGACAAATCAAAAGTGCGATGCTTTCATTGTCATGAAGTGGGCCATTATGCTACGAATTGTCCACAGAAGAAATCCAAGAAGGGTTCCTCAAAGGGATCTAGTGGTGAGGCACTGGCCTAACAGTTTGAGCTGGATTTCTCGCTTATCACATGCATGGTTTCATCCATGGTGGGATGTGTGTGGTACCTAGACAGTGGAGCTTCATTCCACATGTCAGGTGAAAGAATCTTTACAGTACCTTGGAGGAGAAGGGTCTCCAGATGCGGATCGAGATGGCGATGATGGAAAGTACCGTGTTTCAGGTGAAGGTACAATTGTGTTTCAAAGGGAGCATGGAGCTTCCCTCACCCTGACTGACATAAAGTATGTACCAGGTCTGAAGAAGAATCTTGTATCTGTCGCTATGCTAGAAGATAAAGGCTATGATGTAGTCTTTAGTCAAGGAAAGGTATTCCTGAGGCATATCGGTACTGGATAGACAAAGCGAATAGGGATTCAAGTCAATAATCTCTACAAGCTGGAGGTAGATGACTGTGCTGCTTTGAGTTCCAAAGCTAAGATGCTGCAGAGCCAAGATATTGGTGAGCTATGGCATAGAAGACTGGGCCACTTGCACAATGGAGCCCTAAAGAGCATGCAACAGACTTCTACCAGATTACGCAAGGGAAAACTTAAGCAGATGACTAGATGTAAAGGTTGTACCTTGGGTAAGTATGCGAAATATTCCTTTCCGGATCGAGACAATAGAGCTGGAGCAATCCTAGAGTGAGTTCACTTAGATGTTTGTGGACCTTTCTCTACAACCTCCACCGCTAAACAAAGGTACTATGTTATTTTTATTGATGATTTTTCTCGTAGATGCTGGATCTACTTTATGCAAAAGAAGGATCAGACCTTCTTGAGGTTTTGTGAGTTTAAAGCCTTGACAGATAAAGAATCTGGAAAGAAAATAAAAGCCTTGCATAGCAACAATGGTGGAGAGTATCTCTCCCAACAATTTAAAGACTTTTCCGCAGCAGAATGTACTAAACGGGAATTGATGACACCCCATAAACCACAACAGAATGGGGTGGCCGAAAGGAGGAACAGATCGATAATGGGAGCAACTCGAGCAATGCTACTGAGGCATGCAATACAACAGTATACTTGCAGAACAGAAGCCCACATCATATACTGGGAATGAAGACACCTACGGAGGCCTATTCCGGGAAGCGACCTGATATAAGTCACTTCCTAATCTTTGGATCATCAGTTTACTGTCATGTGACCAAATATGCCAGGAAGAAGCTAGACCCAATAGTTGAGTTGGGAATACTTGTGGGGTACATGGATACAACCCACAACTATCAGGTGTACCTGCCTTCCACTCAGAGGACAATGGTACGCATGGAATTGAAGTTCGATGAGTAGAAATCCATGCAAGTGTCACTTGAGAGGGAGTTCAAGTTGCATGCAGATGAGGAACCTTCAGTTCTTAAGGAGGAGGAGCCTCAGATTGATGCGGAGCAGCCGCATGTAGAGGATCCGGGAGTGGACACATCCACTCATGCTGAGACTTCCAAAGATGGGAATAAACACTCAAGGAAAGCTGACATGTTGATGCTAGATGCGTAGGAGAATGTGGGACAACCATCTTCTCAGTGCAGACAGAGGAGGTCACCTGAGCAATACATTAGGTACATGGTCTTGGTTCGGGAGTGTGTAGATACCGAACCTTCTTCATTCGAGGAGGTAGTGCAACAACCAGTCTGGGTTGATGCAATGGTAGAGGAGTATGACTCTATCATTTGGAACAGTGTGTGGGATGTTGTCCCAAGGCCTCAGGGCAAGTCGATGGCGAGTTCTAGATGGCTTTACAAGGTAAAACAGGGAGCTGATGGCAGTGTTGAGAAACATAAGGCAAGTTTTGTTACCTAGGGTTCCTCATAGGTCGAGGGGATCGACTACGATGAGACTTTTTCTCCCATAGCAAGGTACTCATTGATTAGATCGATATTGGCACTATTAGCTCAGATGGGGTGGAAGATCCACTAGATGGATGTGAGGACAACATTCCTCAATGGGAAGATTGAGGAGGAGGTGTACATTGAGTAGCTAGAAGGTTTCGAAACCTTCGATCATGAGTCACATGTGTGCAGACTCAAGAGGGCTATGTATGGGCTGAAGTAAGCACCTTGTGCTTGGTACACTAGGATCGACAACTATTTCACTGGTTTGGGCTTCACCAAGAGTGAAGCAGATACAAACCTTTACCACATCATGGTAGAAGGTAAACCATTGATCATTGTTCTTTATGTCGATGATCTGATTTTGATAGGTAATGATTAACTGATATAGTCTTATAAGAAGGACCTTGCAAGAGAGTTTGAGATGAAGGACATGGGCCTTATGCATTACTTTTTAGGCATGGAGGTGTGGCAAAAAGATGGGGAAGTATTTGTGTCTCAAGGAAAGTATGCCAATGAGATACTCAGGCGCTTTCACGTGGAGAAGTGCAAGCCCATGCAGACTCCTCTAGCTGGGAACTGGAGGAAGGAGGATGCTACTTCAGGTGAGGTAGTAGCTGCTACTATTTATCGACAACTGGTGGGTTCACTTATGTATCTGGTGAACACACGACCCGACTTATGCTTTGCAGTGAACCAGCTAAATCAAGCTATGGTTCAGCCTACCAAGCTATTTTGGAAGGCAACGAAGCATTTGCTGAGATACCTCAGAGGCACATCTCAGTTCAGATTGTGGTACAAACGGAAAGAGGGAGTGAAGCTTTAGGGCTTCACAAATCCAGATTGGGTAGGGAGTCCATCAGACTGGAAGAGCACTTCTGGAGGAATCTTCAACCTTGGTTCAGCTGCAGTTTCCTGGTACAACGGGAAACAAAGATCAGTTGCACTTAGCTCAGTAGAGGCTAAATACATGGCTTCTAGTCAGGCTGCATGTGAGGCCATTTGGATGCGGAAGATTCTAGTGGGATTGTTTGGTCAGATGATGGATCCTACAATGATCTACTGCGATAAATAGAGCTGTATCAAACTCTTTGAGAATCCATTTTTTCATGACAGGTACAAGCACATTGATATCTAGTATCACCATCTTCGTGACTGTGTAGTCAAGAGGATCATGTTGTCACTGTATGTTTTGATCGAGGAACAAGATGCAGATATTTTGACTAAGGCATTGTCAAAATGCAAGTTCAAGTTCCAGAGAGACAGGATTGGGGTTACTGATAATCCCTTTATTGTTGAGAGGGAGTGTTGAAATAACAACAAGAAATGCTAAAAATAGAATTGCTAACAATAGCATTGCTATAAATAGTAGTTCAGCGAATGTTGATCTTAGCAACAATGGATGGAAAAATGGAAATGATAAAAATAGCATTCTATAAATAGAATTTCAGGATACCTTCCTATTTTAGTCAGTGCCTAAACTAAAATAGTGAAGTAAAATTCGAATTTGATCTTAGCAACTGTTCGTAAAATAATTAATTAATTCATCTTGAGTTAATTAGTTAAGGAAAATCAAACATGAAGTCTATGTGGGGACATGCAACACTTTCTCCATTAATTGAGGAATTTATCCATCAGTTAAAGAGATAAGGATGAGTTGTAATATGGAGTTGTAATTAGTTGGCTTAGTTAACTGAGTCAAGTCCAGTTAGATTAATTCAAACAATTTGTTGAATTAATGTAAGTTTAGTTAGTTAATGCTTGCATGCATGTATCTACTACACTTCAGATAACTAAGTATTCTCTCATAAATAACTCATGCATGTTAGTTTAGATAGAGACTCAGTTGAGATCAGATGGAGGGGTAGTCTACTATTAGTTGCTTGAATATTCCATTGTGAATATTCCTTGCATGCAGAAGAAATTCTTTCATTGAGGATTACACAATTACTTCTTTAGGTTTAGTGAGTGTGATGAGGCCAATTCACACATGTGACATCATTGGACCCCAAGGAAAACTGTACAAGTAAATAGGAGGCTTGGAGGGCTTGAGGAGGACATATATAGTGTCTATTCAGTCTGTGAACTGTATTGTTTGATTGCAGAGAGAGCAGGATAGCTTGAGAGCTGATTATTTTTGTAAATTGAAAAATATTTCCACTTGTACGATAATACAGAGATTGGGGTTTTAGGCTGAGGCTTCCCCGGGTTATTTCTTCTGTGTTATGTGTGATTGATTTCTCATTCTCAGTTATATGTGTTCTCTTGATCTTGCTCAATTCGATTAAGCTTCTGCAAAGTGTTGTAGAAGTAGACCTTGTATTGTGTTTTAGTATATTGAATAATTTGTTGATCTACAATGGGAATTTCTATAGGATGCTCTCCATAAAATATAATACATGATTCTTCTAGATATTCTTCTTTTGGATGTTGTTCTTTAATGATAAGAATATATTTTTTCCAACACTCTTTTGGATCTAATATGAAGATCAAAAGGAGTTGTTTGGAAGTTTTGTACCTCAACATCGTAAGTGGGTTGAGTTCTTTATTGTTTGGATTTGGAAATGGTTGTGCAGGTAATTGAGTGGGAGTGTGTCTTTGAAATGGTTGTGGTTGAGACTTTGGTTGTGGTGGAGGTGGATGGTATGGATAACATTCAGTTTGGTATGGAGGATATTGAGGATGTTGAGGGCAATATAGATCACCCCATTGAGGAGGCTAGTGTTGATATGAAAAGAAGGAATGACAGGTTGGGGAGAATAAGACCATTGATATTGAGGAAAATATAGATCACCCCATTGAGGAGGTTGGTGTTAATATGGTTGAAAATAAGTAGTAACATAAGACCCTTGATATGGTTGAAAAGGTTGGCGAGGATAAGACCCTTCTTGGTATGGGTTGACAAAGTAGAGTTTCTCCAAGCCTCCTTGTAACTTCTCTGCCACATCTTCTTATAGCTACAAAAGTGGATGGTGATGTGGTTCTTGCTGATCCACATAATCAAGTTGGGGGGGAAGGTGGTTTGTGGTATTGAAGAAATAT